>JBBPSC010001239.1:0-10893 GCA_038093395.1 Baorangia bicolor | reverse complement strand
TGCAGCATTGGGTTGCAAAACCCGACCAGGCTGAACAACAGCAAGGTCATCAGGTTCAGAAGGTGCAGCCGCGACAAGAGCATGTTGATCATGATTCAAAGGAATCAAGTCACAAGCAGCCATCCACTCAAGGTTAATAGCAGCATCACAGTCCAAATCAGACGCAACGTCAACTGCAACGTTGACAACGAAGGATTCCTGGTGATAGAAAACTACAACAATTTTCGCCATCGACGCTCCCAATGGTGCACCTGGAAGCTCGTTCAGAGACACCGGCGTCTTGCTCGCTGACCTCCAATGTCAAAGATATCACTATTCCATGAAACGGATATCATGAGAGGAGGGAGCAGCTGCCAGTGTTCATGGAAAATGGATATTCAACCCACCTGGTGGATCCCACACACCGAGCTCTTTCTTTAGTTCCTGGAGTTCTTGGTCCCGTCTCTCTTCCCAGCAGACTGTCAGAAGACATCTAGCACTTCCACCGCACCTGATTCCTCATGGTACAAATTCATGCCAGAGTCTATCATGTTGTGCCTCCTTCATCTTGACGGAAGCCCCAAGTGCTAGCGCAGTCATGGGTAACTTTAGATTGGCGAACTCAAATGCTTTGAGGGCGAGCTCTGGTAGGGCAGAGACACGGAGAGTAAAAAAGAACGTGATAGAAATCGTGGGTTTCACAATATCGCTGCATGACGTAGGCAAGTTCTGGGTCGTCGATATAGCGAACCTGCTGTGAATATGAGAAGGTACCCAGTAACGATGACCAAAAAAGTGGAAAGCAGACCGGCTCTCGAGAATCAGGAGTGATGTGGCATATTTCAATGCATATTGTATATTCTCTTCCAAGCGTCCCGTCTGGAAGTGCCTTTAGCATTTGAAAGTCCAGGGTCTTTGAGCTAATGCGCGGGCGGTTTTTGAGGATCCTACGTCCTTCTGTAGAGTCAAGTATCGTGTCACGCAACCTTGGCAATGTAGAACCCACGGTAGTTTCGCCAAGGGCGGCCACCATGTCTAGGATATATCAACACGGTGAAAGTATTCCAAGCCATCCTTGAAGGAGCTTACCGCCGCGCCTTGGGTCCATGAATGCATTCTCAAAGGGATTGAGGGGGATGTGACCTGGATAGGTGGGTGAACGATGTAACAGTAAGCTGGTTTGGAGTGTGCGGGATGTGGGTATGAGGGTCCGATGACCGTGGACAACATTCCCAGAGAGACGGATGCGGACCCTCGCACTGATCGCACCGGGCATGGTGCAGGTTGTGCGCACTGTTAAGGCGCATGATAACAAAGACTCATCAAGACAATCAATTGTGAGGCGATGGGCGCAACGTGCCAAAATAAACATACCTAAATGTGGTACAAACAGGTTTCATGGAAGCCCTGCCAAAACGTGTTTTCGAAGGGATGAACAACCACCACTACCGTAGCGGGAATATCACACGTTTGTGGATATTTGAGTGACCTCCCACAGAGGACGTTTCAGATTTTTGGGAAGCGCCACAAAGGTATTCGTTATTGACAGGGTTATGTGACAAGTACGGGGACTTTGATGCGCGTTCTCTGTCAATGCCAGGCCCCTTGAACCCTGATTCACGTACTGCTTGGGGTGGAGCTTTGAAGGGTCAAAATGTCACTTGATTGCTCGGATGATTAGATTAATATTGGTCATAAGCAGTGGACGAGATGTGGCGCGCGATGGCTACTGTATTGGAACATTAACAAGTTAGCGTGCTAATCAAAACAATGCGATGAGGAAAACGATGCGGTACAAAGAAAAGGGTCACGATAGTTGTTAGTACAGGTCCACAGAGTTGGCATGGTATGTATACACCGTCTGTTGCTACACCATAAAATATTTCAACGTGATTTCATCGGCGAGGATGGGGCACGGGAGCGGCGTTTGCGAGGGGAACGCTGTAGTTGATCAAGATACACGTCGTCGTAGCTGCGAAAAACGCATTGACCGTTTTCATGGTCGGTGAGGGTGGCCCAGACGCAATGCCAGGATCGATCTTCACGAAACTTGAATGCCACGCCAATGTGATTTTGATCCCAACGCTGCTCTCCCTGTTTCGAGTCGAATGCTTTGTCGCTCAACGTGATGAGAACGCAATCCTCGATGGTGAAAGCAACGTTGAGTTGACCATTGACGGCGTCCAGGAGCGATGCTAGATTGGGATCCATTTCGAGCTCTTTGGGAAGACCACTGCATGATCGCATTAATATGGGCCTGGTGGCAGACCGCAGCATCTCAGTGGACTCACCGATGTACTGGGTCGTAACCATCCACGAGGATCTGGTAGGTGGTATCGTCTGAAAAGTGTAATTGCATGCTCGGGTGTTTGGATGAGCGGTGTATTTTGGTCAGAACCTTTCCAACGAGGATGGATGGGTCGATGCCAACGCTATCTAGGCGCAACGGGACGGGACGACGTCGCAGCTTCATCGGGGATGGGGGAGTGCTAGTGCGGGAGCTGGTGCCCACAGAACTGGAGTTGGGCATTGTGCATGGGAGGATGTTATAGGAGGAGGACTGTGGAGGGTCCACATAGGGTGGACAATGGAGGCAAAAAGAAAATGACAGTGACGAGATTCGAACTCGCGCGGGAAACCCATCACGGATTGAGGATGGACCTAAACGTGACGCCGTAACCACTTGGCTACACTGCCGTGTGTGAGGTCGGAAGGGAGTGAGACAATGGGGTGTGGAGTGGGATGAGCCCTCTACCGACGCGTTTGCTGTCAAGGGAGCGGGGCTTTGAACTGCACAGTGTCGGTCGACCATGCACCAGACGCACGCTCGACCCATCGGCCCACGAACGCTCCCTCGCTCCCAGTCCCCTTCCATCCCCGAAACACGCCCACTCCTCATTCGCAAAGTCGTCCCAGATCCTCTCGCCCTCCGCCCCCCATCGCCCGCATCAGTCCCCCTCTCCTCCTCCCCGTCCCCCTCCCGTCCCCTCCTCCCCGGCGCTTCCCCCGCACCCAGAGCCAACGGCTCACGCCCAAAGCTACAGCTTCCTCTCCCAGGCGCAGTAAGCGAGTACTATGCAGGTCCTTCCCTCATCCCACCTGGCCTAGATGGAGAGAACCCCGGCGGCGCTACCGTCCGCCCTTCAGTCCAGATCCAGACCGCTCACCCCCTTGGCACAAACGACATCAGCGAGAGCACCATCGACCAGCTCGTCGCCAGTTTCGATAAAGCCACCGTCGATTCATACACCCCCACCGAAGAGACCTCCACTCATCAGGCGTTCGAGCGTTGGTCTGATGCTGTCTTGGAAGAACTAGCTAGACTGGGCGAAGGTCAGGGTGGTGCCGTCCACAAAGTCAGAGATATCCGAACAAACAGAATCTTTGCTCGAAAGACAATTACTACGCGCGAGGCCCCGTTGAAGCAGCTCGAGCGTGAGCTCTCCATCTCCTCCACCTCCAAACACATCAATATCATTCAATTTTACGGCGCCTACATGTCTCCCTCTTCCAGCGAGGTCAAGGTCATGATGGAATACGGTGCTGGTGGAAGCTTGGAAGCTGTCAGCAAACGCATCAAAGATCGTGGTGCACGTATTGGGGAAGGTGTCACAGGTCGCATAGCAGAAGGGGTGAGCCTTGTTCATAAAGTCTCATCCCTCACCCTTTGATATGCAGCTCAGGTCCTACAAGGCCTCGCGTACCTCCACTCTCTTCGAACAATCCATAGGGACATTAAACCTTCTAATATTCTCCTCACGGGAGAAGGTGTAGTCCGCCTATGCGATTTCGGGGTTTCCGGCGAGCTAGTCAAGTCACTCGCAGGGACCTTTACTGGGACTAGTTTTTACATGGCCGTAAGTTAATATGTCGACCAAATCTCTATTTTGTTCACCTGCCACGCAGCCCGAGAGAATCAGTGGGAAAGAGTACAGCATTCGGGCTGATGTTTGGTCGACGGGCATTACGCTCTTGGAACTTCTGCAAAATCGATACCCATTTCCAGAGGACTTGACCTCAATCGAGTTGCTGGTCTATATTACTCAGGGGGAGGTGAGAATGTTTGCTCAACCACACTTTTTGCTTGTTAATATCCCCCTTCTCAGCCTCCACAACTCACTGATGAAGCCGATATGAGATGGCCCGACGACATGAAAGACTTCATAAAGCAAACGTATGGACACTATTGATTGTTACACCATGCACTCACTTGAGTTGTATACCCTTCAGTTTAACCGTAGATCATACCCTCCGCCCAACCCCCAAAGAGATCGTGACACACCCGTGGATCGTCAGCATCATGAAGAAAGAGGTTCCAATGGCAAGGTGGATTCGTGAAGTTTGGGGATGGCGTTCTACTCAGTCCAACAATGTGTATGTGCTCCCTGCTGTGCTCGCTGCGAAATTTCGCTGATGTCTGTTCGCCGTCCCGATACTTAGCTCTGGCTCCAGACCCGGCTCTAGTCGTGGCCCTCGCACTTCAACATCATAGAAATTTCTCCACAATGGTTATCTCCTTCAGTTGCCAGTTCTTCGTGTCGTGTGTACAGCAATCACGCTTCTACTCATCTACTTCTAGTCGTTCCATTACCACCCCAATTTTGTTGTCGCAATGATTTACACCAATACATTTATATCGCCTCCCACCCATTCGCAATATCATGGATGTACCAGTGTATGGACAGCCAGTTACGAAACTCTTTCTAGATGTTTTCAGTTTGAATTTGTGAGTGCTCGACACCACCAGCCTCGAGGCCAAAAGCAAGTGGGTATGCATCATGCCTGTGCCATGCCTCAATTCATCCGCATTGGACTAAGAATACCAACGCAAAAATCCAGGAGGTATCATGAGGAAAAGACCAGCGTGTCTGAGCCATGAGTACTACGATGTTGGCGTGCTGGACTCGGATACGGTTGGGACCACCAGAAATATGCATTATCAGTGGGGATTTGGGCAGGAAAGAGACCCACAAGCGCTCAATGTTGCACGCAAAGTCCTATATATTATCTGTTGTGTATTGCACCGTATCGGAGAGCTTGAAGAACCTCTGTATAGATGATACCAAGTCGTGACATCCTCGTTCAGGAAGATCGTTACCGCTCAGAGGAAATAAAATACTTCCGGAAGAAAGTACTTCCCACCTGACGTTCTGTATGTCGTGTCTCACCACTTGATACTATGTAACAGGCAAATCAGCATAGCGCTTCGACATCAACCACACGACGCACTCTGAACACCAAATCACCGCAGAAATGAGTAGGATCTTGCATGCATGCATTTATTGACTCGTTGATTGGAGAGGTGCCTTGCTGCTCAACCAAGTTGCAGCGTACGACTATTGTCCTCTCCGATGGGGCGCCAGTACAAGAGATGACAATTTCTGAGAGGTCAATCACCACGATCGATCCTTGGGGATAGGTGAATGGGGTTATCGGTTCGAATTATCCCATGCACGTAGCCGTTCCTTGTTCCGATCGTTGTGGTGCCATAGGAACATGATCTTTCAAGGATCGACGGACCACCATCGGAGGACTTAGACAGCGGTGAACTTCTTGTATCCTGACCTCACAGGCACGAAAAGTTCCGTTCTGTATCAGGACAGATCTATTGCCCGACGTTGAAGGAATCCCAAAACAGAGACGTGACAAGACTCGTCCCACGAACGGGGCCGCGGTTTTCCGCCTACACTTAGTACTGTGCGATCGCGGTACCGTTGGAATACTAATCGGCGACTTACCACCGTTCTACTATAACTCTCATCCAAGCAATCGCTTCCACGTCATTCCTTCGACCGCAGCACGGAAGACGGTGCTAAAGAGCACGTAAAAAGGTGAGCGTCTTGTCCTTGCAATCCATAGCCCACCGTAAATGTGACTCAAGACTGACAAGACAAAGGGAGACATACCGAGACACAGACCATACCCATTTATACGAATTTTGCTAGATATCCGAGCAGACTGGTTCTGCATGCCGGACCGTATTCAGCGGACAATCGATACCTCCGCCGTGCACGGCGCCGCAGCGTCAGAGGTGCAACACTGATCGAGATCTGTCGGCCAGGGTTGGCAAGAGAGATATGGATCCTGTCGAGAAGATAACAAAGCCTGTGAGTGACAGCAAAGAGGCTCTGCGGCTCCGCTGCATTGTGCAGAATGGTACGAGTATATACTCGTTGGGCCCGTCAGTGGTACACTTCAGAAACCAAACTTGTCTGAAAACTTTGAGTCTTTGAGGCATAAGCGATCCCGCGAGCATTTGCCGGGCGGCGTTCTAAAACTTCGAGTGAGCAACAAGCGAGGACACCTTTAAACTTGACCATGATGATCGCGATCCTCGAATCGCTTGAGCAGAAGTCCCGGAAGAAGGCTTCATTTTGCTGCCGACCGATCACCGGTGCACCTCGCGTCCGCCCTGAAGACCATCCAGACTGTCAGGGCAGTTTGAACACTGGCCGTCAAACGATCCCTCATATGCATAACCGGAAATCACGCTTTCACCGTCCTATCCTCAGGCTATTGTTCCGAACCTCAATCGCCCGCAGATACATCCAAATCGGCTGGGAATACATGAATGTCTAGAACTGAGGTTGGACCTCAAGTGCCTTTATCGCGGCCGCTCGCAAGTTTGCTCTCACCGGCCGGCCCCGTGACCCCTGCTTTGTGGAGGTAAATGGAGTTCTGCCAAATAGCCACGGCCGTCCACCTGTCTCGTCGCTGGACTATTCAGGTTCTCCGTCGTCGTCGGTTGTTTCGGTGCTGGGGGCTCCGTTGGCAGCATTCCGCTGCACAGGTTTCCACGAATACAGGTGTTTCATCTTTTCCTATCAATCACTCATCCAATCAGGGTTTATTGCGGCTGAAACGTGTCGCTCAATGCTGGCCTGTGCTTATGGGGCCAATTGCTAGCAAGGTAGACCTCACGCAGTTTCAGCAAACGTCACGTGACAGAGCGTGGAGGTCTAATACCTTGTGGTGATTGGCCAGCGTACAGTCCAACGCTTTGGCCGCGGATCTGCGGAGGTCAAGAGAAGCTAACTTTGAAGGAGCGACAGACTAACAAAAGGTCTCTCCAGTTAAAGGCGAAAAAAAAAACGAAACGAAACGAAGCACAACGTTATGGCACTCAACAGCGATACTTCAATCGGGGATGGATTTCTGCAGGGTTACTGAACAACTCCTGGATTCAGCCCCGCCAGCGACAGGATTCGTTCTGAACGACTCAGCTTTACCCCATCGAGTTTCCCCAGTGGTGAAACCATAACCTTACGTGAATGTGGCGGCCCACCGCAGAATCTTGAACCATTTTACAGAACGAGTATTCGCACGTTCAGCTGTGTATCAGAAATCGTAACGGAAAGTTCCCGAGTCTATTCCAATAGTTCTCGACACGGTCGCACTTGACGCTTATTGGGCAAAAGACCGCCGGCAAACTCCAGACAGCGGAGGTACGAGAAGTTACAAGTTGGTACGCACGCTGTCAAAACCAGTCTTATCTTGAGTGAAGAAATAAATATATTTGTGAGGTTTCCGCTGATGAGTCTAAAGCCTGAGAAAGAGAATCCTACGCATCAACTCGCCGGACCGTTAGTCGTAAGCAGGAATACCATGTAGTGTACGTGATTTTGCTATACAAACAACTAAAAGGGGTCCTTGCCTGAGAAACAAGTTTGGATGAACAGCTCCTGGGATTGAAAGTGTCGACACATCGATTTGAATCCGAAGAATCAGGAGAGACTTCACATGGACATCATAGCTTGGACTGTGAAAGACCTCGGTCTTAAGTAGCTCGGCAAGCACCGGGAAGGTGATGTCAGAGCAAAAAGCATCGCGGTGATCCTCTATTTTTTGGTCGTTGGCTATTATTATGATATCACCAACACGTCTTGTTGGAAACGGGCTCTTTTTGGTTTTGCGGACAGTGGTTCTTGTGAGCCCATGGCAGACGCAGCGAGCTGTCTTGTATTGATTGAAGGATGCGCTGAACGCAGTGCTGAGGGTGCATGTGTTGCTACACAGGACATGTCAGATCAAAACTGAATGAGACGCGACAAGGATGATGTCGATCGAATCATGATGTACTAGCATCGGGCGATCAAATTGGTTGTGTCACAAGCCGCAGTACCTCGATTTTTTTGGTGACTGAGCTAGTGGGTGACTGAGCAATCAGGGTAAGTACAAATTGTGGCACCTGCCATTGATTGAGAATAAGCCAGCGAGAATGCCTGACGAAATGATATAAAATGCCGCGGGGGATGGAGATTAGGGTGGAGACGGAAGACACGCTGGAAAAGACAGCGTATGTACGTGAACAAACACGATTGATGGTACGGGGACCTGGGGTGTGTGGGCTGTATGAGGTGTGAAACCTTACATGTGTCCTGGATCACACCGGAGTACCATGGTGGTGATAGCGGCATTCACATGTGCGCGTTTCTGATTACGGAAAGGTGAGGAAGTACGGCGGACGAGCAGTGCGAGTTTGAATTGTTGGTCTACCGCAGTCCCGCATGTTACGAGGGTGCAGGGAGGGGTGATTGTGTTGAATCAACGGCGGACATGAACATGACATTGACATCTCGACATCGAGGGCGGGCTGCGTGCAGGGACATGTCAATGTCGGGGGATATGTCGCCGACGGGTTTCCTAAAGCGGAAAAGTGCGCCATCAATCATACAAATCCCACCCAAATCACTCGTTTTGGGGTTCTCCGAAGCACAAGGCGGCGTTTTGACAGGGGAGCGCCCCTCTTATGGCAGGGATCGTCAAATTTGCAGGAATACACTCCGGACGGGACTTGCGAGTGTGAGCTCGCCGCACTGGACGGACCAGCGGGACGAGGATGACAGCGAGCTCATTCATGTTGCAGTACGTCGTATTGAATATTGCATATTTTTCCCACCTATTTACACCGCGCAAGGAAACCTGACGTGGAAGTCATGTGTGGAAATTTTATTAAAAAATCCCCACCTTCCGTATACGAAATATTGTTATGGCAGACTGGAAATGCCATCTGTTACAACGCAACACGACCCTTAGATCTGAATTTAGTGACCCAGACCGATTTCCGGGTCCGTCACAATGGTGTCGTCTCCGTCCATTTTCCACCCTTTGACCTTCCCTGCTTCTTCCTTGGAAGATTTCTAGTATAAAACAATGAAGGATCAGCCACCCGAAAACCTACCTCCCATCATAAGCCCCATGGCCGATAGCATTACCTAGTCTGTACTCCCCTCCCTCCAATCCCGCCGCGCTGACCTCTCTTCTCTTCCTCTAGCCCGTCCACCCCTGTTAACGCCTACATCCCCCCCGCCAGTTATTATCCCCCGTCTCATGCGGGTGGTCATGTCCACGTAGTAGCACCCCAACCTCGCAATGAGCCACAGCAGAGGAAGCGCCCAAAGTACACTAGAAGCAAGACTGGGTGTCTCACTTGTCGCGTCAAAAAAATTAAGGTAAGCACACACACCACGCTGCCAAGCCAGACTGGACACCGCTCCACTAGTGCGACGAGACCAAGCCCATCTGTATGCGCTGCACCCATGGTCAACGAGACGTAAGTACCCAAGCCTATGTTCAGCACTCGCTCACCATTCTGTCCAGTGCACTTGGCCCGAGGGCGTCCCCACCCGGAAAAAAGCCACTCCGCGAAAGGAGAGTGTCGACGGCCGGCCCTCGACAGCAGAGTCTGGTCAATCCGAGGCGTCCACCCCTCCGACTCGTGATAACACCCCACCACGGCGACCCCAAGGGGATTACAGCCTACCTCCTGTGGTAGCGCGTCGTCACAGGTATCTATAGGTCTCATTCTCAACCACATCTATTCAATGTTTTTTGCAGCGAGCCGTTTGTGCCGCCATTGGGGCCAGATCCTGAACTCGCCCGTCGACAACTGTAAGTGCTGCTCTTGGCGAATCTCGCTTGGGGCCTCATAGTTTACAGCGCTCCACACCCTTATCAACTTCATCATCCTTCTCAAACGAACGTTCTGTCTATGATACCCGAAATGCCTGCATACCAGTCGACTCGTTACGATCCTGCTTACGGCGGTACTACGTCTATGCACACGGCCGCTCCTCGTCTTCCGGGCCATTCGCACCCGTCGAGTCATCCACTTCAGATGCGCTCAATGACACAACAGCACCAATCTCAGCACCAGCACCAGCCACAGCCACCCCAGCACTGGACGCAGCCTCATATGCTTCCCCCGCTAAATCCCATGGAGCCATTTGTAAGTGCTTACTCCACTTTTTTCAATTATTCAGTCGGCGCTCAATGTTGTTTAGTTTCACACCCCACAGGAGAGGAACTTGGTGGGACATTCGTCTAATGATCACCACCCTAGATACCAATGATAATGATGATTCCGTCTGTTTTCTCTCTAAAGATTCGCCATTATTGCGATAGATCCTTGAGCATCATCATGGCCATCCCGTCTGAGAATCCCATAGTCGCTGCTAATCTCTCGCTTGTTCTGGATCGGCCGCAAGGAACAGATACGTCGACTGAGGCTTTGCGTAATGCGCATTTGGGAGTCGCGGCGATTCATCAGTCACTCTTGTTGTCGCGATCAAGTGTGACGCAGGAAGGGGCCGCGAATATGCCCAGACTTGCTTCCACCTATCGAATGAAGGTCCAGAGAGCTACTTGCGAGGGCCTGTATAACTGCACGAGGGACCCAAAGCGATGCGTCATTAGCAGCATGCATGTCTATTTCGTTGATAGACGTGAGTCCTGGCAATTATGAACCACTGCATTGCTAATGGCCGGGTAGATATTCTCGGGTGGCCAGAATTGGAATATGGATTTAGCAAGGACGTTACTCAATATCCGAGGAGGACCGTCGACACTGCTCTCGCGTGGGTCTCAAGATCTCATTTCCAGACGGGGACAACGGATGAGAGGACCAGGACACAT
>JBBPSC010001238.1:0-10897 GCA_038093395.1 Baorangia bicolor | reverse complement strand
TGCCAGAGAACTCCAGTCTAGTTCTTCTGGTCTTTTCCTCTCAAAGAGGTCCCAGTTGGAGTACTCCCTTTCCTACATCTTTTCCATCTACAGTCTTAGCCTTTCTTCATGCAACCTTTGAGCTACTAGCTTTGAGAGTTGTTTCACGTACCATCTGCCGCGCCAAAGGAGGGGAACTCTACAATTCCTCATTTTCTACTATAGATCTCAGACCCCAAATCTCCTTACATAAACCAAAGTACCATCCCCACTAACTACAATGTCGGGCTGAGATATCGCGTACGTTCTTACAGATGATACTATCCCTATGGACGAGAAATTCGCAGCAGTGCTAGGCGAATTTAATGCACAAAATACCAAGCTCCTCACGTTACAAAGAGACAACGCAGCACTAGTAGAAATTATCAGAGAACTTAGGGCAGGCCAAGCATCAGGCTCAGGAGGAACCACTACAAGGTCAACCTCCAAGAAAATCAAAGTATTTGCAGACCCTGGAGAATATGATGGGTCAAAAGCAAAATTCAAGGAATGGTGGACCAAAATCAACGCCTGGCTCCAAGTCAACACGGAGAGCATCACTCCAAACTCTTACGAAGCCATAGTAGCTATACTCTCACGCCTAAAAGGACCGAAGGCTGGTCCATTCGCACAAACTCACCTCATGCAGGGGCGGAACTACACATGGGCCACATGCACCACAGAAATAGAAAGTTTGTTCCACTCAACCAACCAGCAGGACTGGGCGAGGCAGGCGTTGAAAAACCTTAAATAGGGCAATATGCCCACTGATGACTATATTGTCCGATTCCAAGCCTTGCACGTGCAGGCACGTATAGACGCCACACATGCAATCGCACTCCTTGAGAGCAACACAAAAGGGAGCATTATTGCTCAAATCTTCAAGAACAGCAACCATCACCAGACAGTCGACAGCTATCTTGCCGAAATCCAAACTGTTGGGACTGCTCAAGAGTCCCTTAATTTCATCATGGGCAGGACCCAACAAAGACAAGGAAAGTCAAAGGACCCTGATGCCATGGACATCGGGAAAACCACACGAGGTTGCTACAATTGTGGTGGCAACCACATGATCAAGGACTGTATGAAACTGGTCATCAAGTGTGATGACTGCAAATGGATTGGTGGCAAGCACCACGACTCATGCCATCGTGGGGAGTCCTCGGGCGGCCACAAGGCATGTGCTGCCAAGACAGAAGAAGATGCCACAACCTCCTGGGAAGAGGATAAAAGCACCAATGACAAGGGCAAGGGAAGGGACCCCATTGCCGCTATTAAAGGAATGGGCTTTGAAGAAGCCAGAGCTTTCTTCTGTGATGTGGAGGAAGCCGAAAACAAGAAAAAGTCAAAAAAATAATGGCTTCTTCTCACGAGTCAGGGTGTGGGAAGGGACAATACAATGACACTTACATAAAGAATCGGTATAGATGCTTACAGGTAGATGAGACAACAGCAGAGCCGATTAGTCAAGGACCTACTGAGATAGCACACATTTCACCTTATGTTTCCCCCACAGTTTCACCGCTGCACCAATCATCATCTTTGCCGACAGGGGGGTCTCACGAAAGTGAGCTCACCAGGGGCGTTACACCTGGGCTTAATTCCTCTAACAAAAATAAACAAAAAAATGAAGGTATGCACCCTAACTATGAAATCCCTGACGAAGTATTTGTTCGCAGCTGCAAGCCAGCAAATGAAATTCTCATGAATGTTCGGGTCGCACCCTTATCAAGAAGGGACAACCTTACAAAAGCAGAAACTCTCTTAGACAGTGGAGCTAATGCGATATTTGTGGATAAGACTTGGGCAGAAAAGGTCAAATTGCCCTTGATCAAACTCTGAAACGCCATTCCTGTATTTAATGTTGATGGCACAAAGAATTCTGCTGGTCATATCACACATGCAGCAGACCTTATGATAGAGTTTCAGGGTCACTGTGAAAGAGTTCTTGCAGAAGTCATGGACCTCGGAAAGAACGCACTTATCCTCGGATATAGCTGGTTGAAACACCACAACCCAGAGATAGATTGGACTAAAGGAACAGTCACAATGACACGATGCCCGCGGCACTGTCACATGCTTCAGGAAAAGCCTGTCTCCATCTGCTTAGCCGAAAAAGCGGAAATAGCCGTTCAATACCAGGTTCATGCTACAATCAAGGCACTAGAAGCCAAGGTTGCAGAACCACCTAAAGAAAAGACTCCGGAGGAACTTGTTCCAAAAGAGTATCATGAATTCCTTAAAGTATTTTCCAAAATGGAATCTGAGTGCATGCTGCTTAGGAAACCATGGGATCATGCGATCGAAATGAAAGAAATGTTTAAACCACGCAAGGGACATCTCATTCCCCTTTCAGTTCAGGAGCAAGAAGAAGTCTCCGCATTCATTGATGATCAAATGAAGAAGGGTTACATAAGACCTTCTAAATCCCCTCAAACATCACCCGTGTTCTTCGTGCCAAAGAAAGATGGCAAGAAAAGAATGGTACAGGATTACCGTTATCTAAACGAGCACACAGTCAAAAATAATTACCCTCTCCCCCTCATCTCCCAACTTGTTGATAAACTAAAGGGAGTTAAATTACTTATGAAAATGGATCTCTGCTGGGGCTACAATAATGTCTGGATCAAAGAAGGCAATGAATGGAAAGCTGCCTTCGTTTGTTACCACGGAGCTTACGAGCCTCTCGTTATGTATTTTGGATTATGCAATTCACCATCCACGTTCCAGGCCATGATGAATGAAATCTTCGCCGATATAGAGGATGTTGTGGTGGTCTATATAGACAACATCTTAATATTCACAAAAACAGACAACCAAGAAGAACATGATAGAATTGTAAAAGAAGTTCTCAAGTGTTTACAAGAAAATGATCTTTATGTAAAACTAGAAAAATGTTTCTTTAAAGTCAACAAGGTAGACTTCCTTGGCATGATTGTCAGCAAGGACGGCATCAAAATGGATCAGTCAAAGGTGGAAGCTATTTTGAAATGGCCTACACCCACGAGTGTCAAAGGGGTTAGGAGTTTCCTAGGGTTAGCAAACTTCTACAGGAGATTCATTAAAGATTACGTGCAAGTCGCACATCCAATGAATGATCTTCTAAAGAAGGATCTTACCTTCAAATGGAAGGAAGAACAACAGCACGTGTTTGACACGCTCAAGGAAGCTTTTACCACAGCCCCTGTCTTGATATTCCCAGACAACGACTGTCAATTTCAGTTAGAGACCGATGCATCGGACTATGCCACAGGGGCGGTCCTATCTATTCTAAAAGAAGAGAAATGGCACCCAGTTGCCTATCACAGTCACAGCATGTTGCCCGCAGAGTGGAACTATCCCATCTGTGATAAGGAAATGTTATCTATTATCCGATCTCTAGAGATCTGGAGACACTACTTGGAAGGCACAAAACTCCAATTTGAAATTTGAAATGACCATGCGAACCTCCAGCATTTTATGAAGTCTCAGGATTTGAACCGCCACCAAGCGAGATGGGTGCAGTACCTCTCCTGGTTCAATTATGTATTTGTTTACAAGCCTGGTGCTACAAACACTAAAGCTGATGCTCTCTCTCGAAGAGAAGATCACACGCAGGGTGTAGAAGATGATAACAAGGGTATTGTTATGATCCCGCCGGAACGTATCCGAGCTTCGCAAGAAGCAGTTATGATTGGTGATGAAGGTGAACAATTTACAAAACTCATAAAAATGGCCATGGCCCTCCTCAAAGAAAGTCATGTAAAAGAACTCATGACAAAGTTTGGAGCACACCAAGAAGATGGCTATATAAAAAAGAAAGATCATATTTATGTTCCAGATCATCAAGCACTTCATTTAAAAATAGTAAAAGCATGCCACGACTCTCCAGTTGCTGGTCACCCCAGTTATGAGACCTCTTGCTCACCGACCCTAGGACTTTTTGGACCCTAGCCCTAACCCCAGAATGGCCCGATTAGGCAATTAGGGTTCCCTATATGGAAGGTCCCCTATCGAATGTTTTTTAAACTACATACTACATGTGGCTTGTGTTGTCGTCCGATATGCCTGCGTATGTGCATGGTCATGTGATGCGACTGTGTGCGCTTGGGTGGTCGTCCTGGACGCCCACACTGCACACTCCATGCACGTCATGTGATGTGACAATTCGCATGCGAGCATGCTCGGGTGGTCGTCCAGGACGCCCGCCCATTGCATGCTGCATGCACGCGATGTCGGGCGATGCAAAGGTGCTCGGGTGCTCAAGTGGTCGTCCGGGACGCCCGTGCTATAGCACCACACAGCGTATAACAGTGTTTCCGACGTTCAGAAGTTGGAAGCATCGGACCCGAGTGTCGGAATGTCGGGCGCGTCGGAGTGTTGTAGCATCGGATGTATTTTCGGGACATATGGTATGGGTTTGGTCGGGTGATGTCCCACTTACCATGCTCGGGTGGTCATATCAATTACCTGAGAGCTAGAGGATGGAATGTCTAACTCAATGGCTTTCAAAGTTTCCGAATGTCGGAAGAGCGTGGGAAAACGTCGGACCAAGTTGCCTTCCGATGTCGGGAACGTTCAGACATTGCCTATATCTCAAAGTGCATCACGTACTGTTACTCCCGACACTACAGACAATATTCTATACTTTGGATTGATGGGAACAGTCGTGCGACGCAGCATTATGTGTGCTCGTGTGGTCTTCCTGGAAGCCCACATTGTGTTTTGGATGCGCGGGAATGGTCATGTGACCCAACGCTGTGTGCGTGCATGCGGTCTTCCTGGACGCCCACATTGTGCTTTGAATGCGTGGGAACGGTCATGTGACCCAACAACCTCTGTGCTCGTGTGGTCTTCCTGGACGCCCTGAATCAGCATTGTGTGGAGCTTAGTACGGATCGCATAATGTATAATGTATGTAGTGACACGACCGTACACGAAGTATCTAGAGCGTGATGTGCCCCCTCAGACCACCATGCAGGTGCGGCGTCCATGACGACCGAAACGAGGCTGAGGAGCCCATCAGAATTTGATCCGACGTTGCAACTCCGAACAGGGTTTGTTGATATAGGTACGTTGAGCACATGGCAGAATTGAATGCAAAGCTGGGTTCCGAAATAATTACCCGACAACACGTGTATGCCAGTGTAATCGGCAAGTCGTATCCGCATTGTGGTAAGTGATGCGTTTGGAAATCTCAATGGATGCTTCCAGCAACACCGTCCGAGTCACTGCTCGGTCTGCATCAAATTCCCCATCCAGACGCTAGGGTTCTCGGGTGCTGTCCGACATGAATTAGCTCCGACATACTACTCCCGATAAGGGAGTCACTCGGTGCTACTGCACCCGTCGGTTTACCCTCATATATTCCGTCGGGTTGAGTTGGCGCAGCAGCAGACAGGTTCGTTTTACCACGCCGTCAATTCCACTGACAACACGCTCAGAAATCATGCCATCGCTGACCATCAGTGCCGCCCTTCTCCTGTTGGGAAACACCGAAAGCCTTCCGTGGTCGAGTGCGACCTGGCAGGACCTTGTGAAGGTTGGAGGGGTGCCCTGGGAGACAGTTCCCGATGCAGCCCCCGATGCACAGGCCCCGAATGTCTCCTCCTGGTCAACCCGCGTCGCAGGCAGTGTGAAAGTCTACGCGCAAAACCTTTGGTCGAAATCGGACACGCTAGAACAGATTCGGTACTCGGGTCGCGCGGCCTCGGACAACGACAACGCTGGTCGAACGGCGTGGAACAGATGGGTTCAGGAGCATTGGAACAAGACTTGGAACCTTAGCCGTCAGATCGACAACGTCTTCCAGGAATACAAATGTTCCCCCTACGACGCGCTCTCCCGAGCGAAAGCGAACAAGGTATGTACGACGAACGTCAGTCCGTAACGATATAACGACTTTCCGACACGTAGTTACCGACGCTCGAGGATGCTCAAGTCCCCGGCAAGATCGCGATACCACTCGCTCACGCGCTGCTCGGGGATTCGGCCTACGACGACGACGATCCCACCTTTCTCAAAAGCGGGGTCAAGAATTTCATTGACTCACTCCTGGTTCTAACATGGCATCGGTATCGGAAAGGGATAGCTCGGGAAGCGAAACAACTGAAGAAGAGTCAGGAAGCGCTCGACGAAGAATGGGAAGGTGCGTAGCATCATGCATGTATTCGACGTTGAACGAATTTTTCTGTAGCTATCACGAAACAAGGCGCGAACCCGACGATCAAAACCATCAGATCGTACCTTGGCCGGGTCCGAAGAGTGCTCACGATGCTGATGCGGTACCAAGACCAGAAAAGCGTCGATGCGGTCGAGGCGAAACGAAAGACGTTGGAGGCGATGCTCGCGGCGGCTCAGAACGACGACACGAAGAAAGAGCAAATCGAGAGTATGTTTCATCTCGGTCGCATGGAAGGTCTGCATGCTGCTAATGACGTCACCGACGCTCGAAACAGAGCTCCCGAAGGTCCTTCGTGAAGCTCTGGAAAAACTGGCATCGGAACAGGACGTCCGACAGATCGAGCACCTCCTCCGAGCAGCTCTGGAGACCGTCGATTCGGAGCACGCAGACGAACGGGTCGAACTCCCCGAAGGACCGAAGTTAGATTTCCCCTGGCAAGAGGGCACGGAAGACCTCGCGAAGGTATCGGAAGAAGACCTATGGACGGATCTGGGTTTGAAGGAAACCAAGAGGCTCCCGTTCTTCCAGGAGTTTACAGACCCCGACGGTGTGATCGAACCTTGGACGGAAGACGGCGAAAAATGGCTCGCGTCGGCACGTAGCCCTCGGGAGGCTTTGCGCCCGCGTTGGCACCAACTCGTCGGCATCTATCGGATGTTGGAGCGGGCGTTCGAGATGCAGCCCGTCCTGTTGATGGATGGCGTCGGCATCGGAAAGACATTCCAGGTCATCGGTTTCATCGCATGCCTCGCGTTCTTCCGCCTGTTCTTCGAGAAGAACAAGAAATTCCCTGGCGCTTTCGGTGTGTATATCATCACACCTTCATCGACGCATCTCAAACTAATTTACGACAGGGAACAAGAAATGGCAGGGCCAGGAGGGGAACATCCCCAGCCTGCCCTTCGTCATCGTCTGCCCGGTCAACCTGCACAACCAGTGGACTCGGGAGATCGAGCGCTTCTTGAAGCGAGGAACTTTCGATCTCTTCCCTTACACAGGCAAGCTGTCGACCCGACGCCAATGGTGGGAGAAAATCTTCACTCAGAGCCGACATGACCCGCACCATCGGATCGTGCTGTCCACGGAGAGCGTAAGTACATGTAAGTCTATCGGATTATACGCTAACAGAAATATTGACATTTAAGGCACTTCAAGACGACGCATCCATGGTTTTCATGGACATACTACGCGACGTCGAATCCGTCCTCAAGAGCGCCCCGGCCCGAGCGACCCGAGGCCAGACCACTCTTTATGGTCGGAAGTATCTCTCGTTGATCGTCGACGAGGCCCACCAAACGCGCAAATTCAACAAGGTGCACACGGCCGTCTCCGCGCTCCGTTCCGAATCGGCGACGATGGTCGCGATGACGGCCACCCCGGTACTGACGAAACTGCAGGTGCGTCCCGACACAGTACTAACGTCGCATCTCATCGTAAATCCAGGACCTATGGATAATCGGACACGTCATGGGCATCCCGGCTTTCGCGAACAAACAGAAGTTCGACGACATGAAGAAAGAGTTGAACCGCGCGCAGGCGAAGGATCGGAAAGCGGAACGTGAGTCGGAATCGGCAGCAGAACGATTGCGCGGGCTTCTCTTGGGCCAAGAAGAGCATAACACTTTGGAAAAGAGCCAGTTGTACCCGAAGGTTCAACAGTGGATGCCTTGGATTCGCGACTCATTCGCGAAGCACGTCATCCGACGGACGCTGGACTCGGTCGACAACGTCGGACAGAAGATTTTCGGGATGCGACCCTATCGCGAGCACATCATGCTCGTCGAGCTTCGGGATTGGGAGAAGGAGGCGCTGACTGCCCTGACAGACGAAATCTCCGACGACTCAGCCCTCCCTACCATCGCGGGTGCTGGCAAGGTGAGCAACCATCGATTCTTTTCTTTCTTTCTTTCTTTCTTTCTTCTTTTTCTTCTTTTTCTTCATTGTCTTCCTTGACTGAGCATGCGACGCGCGACGCGCGACGGGCAGCATGCGGGCGTCCTGGACGCCCGCGCCATGCATGACTGCAGATCCGCCCTAGGCCAGGGGCCATCGGCACCTTTGGTTGCCTATCGGCACGCGGGCGTCCTGGAAGCCCTTCACGTCCCCTCATTCCCGTCCCTAACTGCCCGCTACCCCGCGGGTATGCGATCTGCTGCCTGTGCACACGGCGGGCGTCCGTGACGCCCGTCCGTCGCTCTTTGCTGTATGCTGTATGCTAACCTTTCTCTCCCAACAGAATTTCTACATCGAGTTTCGCCGCAGCCTGCTCCATCCGCACATGAATCCTCGCGGTTCGGGCGAAAGTTGGGAGAAACCGACGTCCATCGAGCACTGGCGAAACAACAAGCCCTCGACGAAACTCGACATCCTTGCTGGGATCATCGCCCATCACCTCGAAAAAGACAACGCGCACCCTCTCAAGGTAGGCTCCGAGGGCACGACCCTCGAGACCAACTCGTCCGATCCCGTCGAAGACGTCGCCCATTCCGACTGCGATCGGGTCGTAATATTTTCCGCATTCCCTTCCTCCAACGCAGCGATTCGAGACGTAAGTAACTCACTACGTTCCAATCGTCACTCCCCGTCACTCCTCGTCCATTCATCCAGGTATTGGCGTTGTTCAATATCAAGACTGTCGAACTCAACGGCAAGACCCCGCAAAACAAGCGTAAGGGCGTTCTCAACGAGTTCAGATCGTCTACTCGCGATGCGGGCGCTCGGGTTCTCATCCTATCAATGGTCGGTACCGTCGGACTCAATCTCGCGTGCGCAAATGTCATGATTATCGCGGTGAGCCTTTTTTTTTCATATCTATCCGACATCGTCCCTCATTCCACCCCATAGGATACCCTCTGGTCGGCTCTAGAGGACGAACAGCTGCGCGGGCGTATCTACAGGTACCCCCAGCAGAAGCAGGTCCATTTTTACCGGCTCGTCGCGCGTGGAACCCCCGACGTTTTCCTTAACAACATCGCCTTCGACAAAGGGATGCTTCACCTGGCGTTCGTCGGCATGGACGAGAAAGCGCGTAAGTACGTTCGGTATTTCCGAGGCACTACGTATTTAATCGTAATCATTTCTAGTGGACTTGCTTAGCGGCAGTAATCGCGACCCTATCAGCGATCACGCGGATTCGTCGTCGGACGAGGAAGTGGAGGTCCAGGACGTAGAAATGGGCGACGTACCAAGTCCGCGCAACAAGACCGGGAACAAGAAGTCCCGAGTCACTTCCATCCAAGGTCCCCTCTCTCCCACTCGTCCAGCCACCAAACGCATCGCCCCTACCTCCCCTACCTCCCCTACCTCCCCGACATCTCAAAAGCGTGCACCCCCGAAAGGGAAGAGAGCGAAGCAGGCGTCACAGGGTGCAGCAGCTTCGATGGCCAAATCGAAAGGGAAAGCACGCGCAGTACAGAAAACCATACAACCCGTCGCGCCCGTCCCGTTCAGAATCGGTCCGTCAACCACGTCTGCTTCTGCTTCTTCCTCTTCCTCTGCCTTTGCCTCTGCCTCTGCCTCTGCCCCTGCACCGGCGCGAGCGCGAGCTGAACGGGGAACCATCCAACCAGTCGCACCCGACCCATTCACAACCAATCCGTCGGCTGCCTCTGCCTCTGCTCCCGTTCCATCGACTTCGGTCTCCGCTCCCGTCACTGTCACCGCTCCCGCTTCCTCCGACCACACCCCCGACGTCACCATGGCCGATGGCACACAGGTGCCCGCCGTTCCCGCTTCCTCCGATCTCACCGACGTCAATATGGCCGATGGCACGCAGTTGCCTTGGGATCGAAACAAGGACGCCCTCTACCTCGCGATGCAAGCAGATCCAAACTGGGAGAAAGATCCCGATGAACTGGCTCAAATGGCCACGCTGGAGCTATGTTCCATATTCGACGCTCCCGACGTCCCAGACGTTCCCGACACTGCTAACATTCCCGACGCTCCCGACAAATCTGCCCCAACCTCGTCCCCGCTTTCTTCTCCCCCACCCTCTCCCACACAGAGGATGTCATCCATCTCATCTGGCATCAAACCGCGCGTGGCTACTGACCCATCAACACCCTCCAGCAGTTCTTCCAACCCTCGCTTCCCCCAGATGGACACCATAGGGGGTCTCCCGCTCATCCCCGCAGCACAGGGTCGTTTCAAAGGTCCTGAGCGAGGCCGTGTAAGGGGCAAGTCTAAGGGAAGACGAAACAACTAGGTAGTAGGCACTTGTCGCAGGGGTTTCATTTTCTCACCTTTACCGTCGTCGTTGTCCGTGTTCTTTGTAAATACACAATGCATGTAATGAGCGACATTCCGACTGCCCCCGATGGCTAACTGGCTCGACCCGACGACTCGACGACCCGACGACCCAACGACCCGACGACCCCTTCCGCTCCCGATGCGCATGCAAAACTTAATGCTATGGAGTGGTGTAATTTGACCGTCGAGTTCGCTGAGGACGGATAATTGTGTACCAACAATATAATGAATACATACATGGACACGTATAGCGTTGCTGCAACACATTGCACCGATGCCATGGTCACGTGGTGCACGGTAGTTGTGCTCGGGTGGTCGTCTCAGACGCCCCACATGCCACTCGTGGCATAGTCACGTGACGCACAATGCTCCTGCTCGGGTGGTCGTCCTGGACGCCCGCCCACGACATTGTATATGGCACCGATCGATCGCAATTAGTACATAACCAATGACCATTAGAATCTATTA
>JBBPSC010001236.1:0-10912 GCA_038093395.1 Baorangia bicolor | reverse complement strand
GTGGATGAAGTTATCGACGAGGACCTGAACTGGGAATGAGACGCGCTAACGAGTTGGGCTTGGGGACCACAAAAGGCGAAAACGAGTCTGCCCCCCAGGTATGAAGGAACGGCGCGACTTGTTTCCACAAAATGGGCCCTGGGGTTTTAATTGAATCGGGAAGACAACGTGAGCGTTGGATATGTTCCAGGGACTGTCCGTTGGCGTGGACGGTGTTATCGACGAGGACCTGAACTGGGGGCGAGACGCGCTCGAGTGTTGTCTAGAGTAAAGGCACAGGTGCTAGTGGCAAGCATGATTATTGCCTGTACGGACTGTAAATCATTCAGCTGGCATGCCACAGAGAACGACTTGGAATGTGGTATCACTCGGGTGAATGAAAGTCGTCATGATAGATGAGCGCGGGAAGCGACGCTTGTTGTCAGGCAAGAGCATTGACAGCGCACACACTTCTTATTCCCGCTGTGACCGTCGTTGCGGTCTCACCAGTCCAAGACCATCACTCCCCACTGACCCAAATGTCCTCGTCTCGTCCACGGCGCCTCCTCCTCGCCATCCTCTCCCTCCCCGTCCTCTTTCTCTTCCTCCTCTACCTCGGTTCCTCTGCCTCCCGTCGAGGCATCTCCGGCCTGTTCTCCACGAGTGCCCACTCGTCCAATCTCCCCGGCGAGATTTTCGGACTCCTCCACTTTGTGACATCCCCCGACGAGGCAGGTCGGGTGTTCAGCGCGGTGGGAGACCCTACCCGTGATACCGCGGGGGAGGTCGCACTGGAGAATGGGGTACAGCTCGGGGGTGCTGTCGCGCCGGAGAAGCCCGTAGAGATGGCATGGTACGCGCTCGGTTCGATCGCCAAGACTGGTGAACGCGCGCGCGGGAGAGGTTCGGGGAGGTCGACAGGTGGGGGATGGGAGGAAAGACTCAAGGTGCTGCGAGAGGAATACCCCCTCGTCGTGTTTTCAAAGGTACGTCCAAAGATCCTATGTGCGCGCTTGGACTCAGTACAGACGTTGTCGATAGTCGTATTGCCCGTGAGTGTTGTTGGGTGATGGCTCAGCTCAGGATGAATATTCATGTAACTATGCTAGGTACTCGAGACGCGCAAAGAGGCTCCTTGAGACCTACGACCTTTCACCGGCACCAAAGATCATAGAGGTTGATTTGCGAGGTACGTCTGTTGGATTCCAGCCAACGTTTGCTGATTATTGTCCGTTTGCAGCGGACTCATCACACATCAAGACGCTGCTAATGCGTCTGACGCATCACTCGACGTTCCCGAACGCGATTCTACATGGCCGCTCGCTGGGTGGGTCAGACGACCTAATGGCACTGCACGAAGAGGACCGGCTACGGCAGGTGCTGGAGTCAGCCGGAATGAAGGTGAGATGGAGTGGCGACGGCATTTTGGTCTGATGTCACACTAGTGTTATCTTTGCTCCACTCGTGTGGAAGGAATTCAACGGAGTAGTTACATAAATTGCAACGTAACGACAGATGCCCAAATCTATATCACCAAAGTGTCCCAGTTCGACCCCCCTACTAGCAGGAGGAAATTGCGTTAATCGTGGTGGCGTATCTAAGAGGTCTTTCGTGAGGTATTACTATGATCAATAGTATACGCAACCGAGGTATGCTTCTCAAGCCTTCGAGCAACATTTTCCCGTTTCCGGACGAGATCTTGCTCAGTCTAATTGCTTCGGCGTCGGTTATTGCCTTTGCCTTTTCTCTTCCCGCGCTCCACTGTGGCACCTGCTTCGAGCATTCTCCGGGTCAATTCGCCGTTCTCGTGCAATCTCCGGATTTCAGCCATAAGGCCCTTTGTGTCCGGCGCATCAGTTCCAACAGGCTGTCCACCAATCAAGAGGACGGGGAGACCAGGAACGTGCGTCAGGCGCGACAAGAGGGGTAGGAGAACATCGGCGTCTTGGCGCTGATCGACCTCGATGACGAGTGGGGCGGGCTCGAGATGCATATTAGACAGTATATGCCGAACCTCGCGCGAGTCGGACGAGTGAAGCTATAAACGGACTCAGTTGACCGTGCCACTGAAACAGGGACGAAACAAGGGAAGCGCACCTTTGTGAAAAGCATCACTGGGAAGCGCGTCCAGACTCGCTCGACGACCCCGTTGAGCTCCTCCTTGGCCGTCTCGCTGCGTGGGTCGAAGTCGAGCACGAGCTGTGGGTCGAGAGCGGCACTCGGATCAACGGTGGGCGGGAGGACGTTGTGCGGGAGTGCTGCGATGAACGCGGAGAGCGACGCGAGCTCTTCTGTTGGGGAGAGGGAGAGCGGAAGACGTGGTGCGGGCACAGGCTGGAGCTGTTGTGGCACCTTGCGATGTGGCACTTTGCGTTGCCTGGTGGACGCTTGGTCGACGACGTGGTTGTCCTCGTGCGCATGTGGGCGGTCGAGGTCTTGTACGTGTGTGAGGAGCGACCTGGAGAGGTCGAGAGAGGGGTAGGCTATGAAGAGGAGGTAACAGGTAAAGGTGAGGAGGGAGAGGAGGGCGAGGAGTGCGGTGCGGTGTTTCAGACGGCTCTTTCTGGGTGTGCCCAGAGGGTGGAGGAGGGGCACTGGGAGGAGCATGGTTGGGAGAAGCTTGGTGCGGGATTGGGGGGGTTTTAACGAAAGTCGGGACGAAGGAGTGCGGCGATGCATGAGGTGCTGGTTCATTCAATCTTCAATATTTTGACTTCTCTTGTTCATCGAGACAAATCGAGCTAGCACAGATCCGTTGCCGTGTGAAAAACTTATCCCCGTCTATCTTATCAAAGCCGGTTAACAAAAGCGTATCCGGTACATATAAACGCTACTCGTAGTAGTACGTGGCATGACAATTCGCCGATCATTGAATCGATCATTCATATTCATCATGGCGTCCACTAGTAACAGCAATGGAATCGAGAGACCAGAGACCCCACCGTAACTGTAAAGCAACTCGGCCAAGCATACCGTTGTCTCATCGCGGACTCTGAAAATTACATACTTCCGAAAATGACGCTGATGCCCTTCCTTCCACGTCGCATGTGACGATGTTATCTCGTTAGTCCGTATGCCATGCTAGTCGCAGGTCGAGGACAGCTCATGTGCGTCGCATTCGGGAGTTTTGCTCTACGCCCATCGAGTAGACTTTACCGACATGGACCATGAGGTCAGATAATGACTGGAACGAGACAAAACAAAATATCATGACGTGTTCTACAACGGGGCCGTTCTCTCTCTCTCCATTTTAAACTCGTCCTCGTTTCTATCCACGTCGAGGCGGTCCGTCGACGTCGAGTTCGTCGGACGCAACGAGCGTGCTCGTGCCGGCTTAGCACGAACAGGCTGTTCTAGCACTGGTTGTGAAAAGTGTTCGCGAAGGCGGTTCGTTGCTTGTTGTTGGATCTATAAACGTTGACGCTCCGTAAGATATCCCATCACGAAACACCACACATACCTCGCCTGCCACTGTCTTGGAAAGCTGAAGCAACGGTTCCGTCAATCCTAGCTGGACGATTATGTACCTGTAGAAGAATCGTTTCTTGAGCATCTCCATTTCAAAACATCCTCGTCGCACTTACGCGGCAGTGCCCATCATGATAAGCATCACAAAATAGAATGGGTTGAAGAGCACCATCATCGCCTCGTTCCATCCAAGCACGACCATCGCGCCATATATCCAGTAAGGTACCTGTGCGATCGACGATACAGTGCTTCGCTTCGCTTCCACAAAGTATGCGTCTGCATCGCGCCTGAAACGGGCGGTGAGATCAAGGTATTTGGATTCTGAGAAAATGACAAGTGAGGATGCAAAGTCGAATTCCTCTTCTGCAGTTGGTGTAGCACTCGGAGGTGAAACAGGAAGGGTATACTGGAGTGAGGGGTCGACGGGGGAAATCTTTGAAAAGAGTGGAATGAGAGACAGAGTCTACACATGTTCATCAGCCACTGTTTCTCATCCACGTGGTGAGAAGCATACCTCGTCCTTTGCCTTGCGGAAGGCACCCTCAATGTCGTCGTCAGGCTTCCACACTCGAGGGACGCCATGTTCATCATATCGGAAACGTTCTTCAAAATGCATACGGAGCTTGCCAAGGATAGCAGTATCCGCTGTCAGTTCATCGATCTTGCCACGCAGAGCAAGCCAGGCACGTATGCGGAGCGACGAGAGCGCGTTCGCATTCTCTTCCTCCGTGCAGTTGAACGCTACATGTGACTCATGAAAAACGGCCACAAGGTAAGAAGGAGGTCTCACCCTTTGCCTTCTTGAGGTATGACGATTCGGCCCTCTCCAACAACTGCTTGAACGCCTCCAAAACCTTGTCCCACATGTCAGGAGCGGCCTTGTTCAAAGCAACGTCCACGGGTTCCGAGATCTGTTTCTTCAAGTTCCTCTGCATGATGGTCAGCCGATCAACATCGTTCCATGTCCCGTTGTTGAGATAGCGAATTCTCACCTCAATGAGATTGACCATCTTTTTCGTCTCGTCCTTCCTGAAGACTTCCGCAACGTTGGCAATCTCCTCCCTCAACAAGCCCAGCTCCTCCTCCCAACTCCATTCTGTACCCTCGATGCAGGCTTCCTTGCCGCCCACCTGAAACCGCGTTTCACACTCACTCGTCGCTTTGCCTACAACATCTCCAAAGTTGTAGTCTGTACCGTCACCACTCAGGGTAGCATGCAGTGCAGATTTAAAGACCGACAGGCACGACTTATGTAAGTTCTTCAGTTGACCAAGAAAGAGAGGGCTAAGAGTGGACGTGATCGTGGCGTGTAGGTCAAGGCGTTTCCGGGAGTATACACCTTGATGGTAACGCGAGGCGTCGCGATCATAGCGGGCTGTGTCGTGCGCCAGTCAGAAAAAAACCTTGTCCACGACCAGCGATGGGTGTTGGTGGGAAAAACGCACCGAGTGCTTGATCTCTCCAGTTCCTCATCAATGCGCCAAGTCCTTCGACAACCCTTCCGGCCTCAATTGGTCGTTTCTGGGATTTTGCTTGCTCATTGAACTCGCCGAGTGCAGTAGCAGAAATCTCGTCACAACGGAATTGCGCTAGGAGCTCTTGTTGGGTCGGCAAGTCTAGATCCTTGTTAGTTTGGACTTGTTCCTGTCATGTGTAATGGCGTTGGTAGAAGTTGTTGCTCGACGCACAAGGCACATACCCATATGTTCTCCATATAAACAGCAACACCGTCGGCCGGTATTCTCTTGTGATAAACATCCTTGAAGACGTAGTCCCCACGTCCTTTGGCCGTAAAGCGTTCTCTTAGCAGCGCAACTTCGTCCTCGAATTTCTGCGCCGCCAGAATCTTGTGTGGGAGAGCGGTGAACACCAAATCAAAGTAATCTGACAGCTGGGCCTCCGCGAGCCCGGCTGGCTTGGACAACGAGTCCCAGATTCGCATGAGGTCAGCAGTAAGCGTGTTTTGAAGGTTGGACAGAGGTGTGACACCAAGGTGATCCCGAATGACGAAGAGAAGGAGTGTCCGTGATTGAGGACCTTCTTGGACTTTCTTCCCGAACAAGCCGAGGTTCACTTCGAAGACGGTCTTGAGCAGCCCCATGTTGGCACCTTGGTAGAGACCGACTTGGTGTTCCCACAAGTTGATGATCATAACTTCTGAAGAAGCAAGAGAGAAAAGCGCAGACTTGCGCTCAAAGTCCTGCAATGATGTTAATTCGTATGAAAGAGGTCTTGAGAAATTGATCAAACCTGGTCCTCCCCTCGTTCACGACCATCTGTGCCTTCCACGTCCATAACCATGACACCCATTCCTTTCCCTCTGCACATCCATATACCTATGGTGAGGCGCAACTCAGAAACGTGTTTTTGACATCGGCCCAGGGACGAACTCACCCTTTGTCGTTTGCTGTCGCTTCGTTTCATCCATGACATCGAATGTGGTTCCGAACAATCTATTTAGCAGAGTACCTATGCAACCCCGAGAATGTAGATAAGCATGCAGCAGAACACAGCACGCGCCCGGAGGCAGTGAATACGCGAGGTGAAAATTGTGACGCACTCTTTCCAGTTGACTGAGAACCGAAGACGGCGACGATGTTGTAGTTGAATCCGGCGTCGCGGAGACCCCATCGTTCGATCTGGGTGGTTAAGTCCGGGCTGTTAGGTGAGTGAGGTTAGACATTCCATGGTTAAAAAAAGAACAAGTCGCGCAAGCCAGGGACGCAACCCGCAGTGACTAAAAGAACCCCCGACATGTGTCTACATGAGCCAAAATAATCGCACTCACGTGAAATTCTTCTCGTCGTTGATTATTTGTATCCGTTCCGAGGGTCCTTCGAGGATATGACCATTGAGCTTTGGAGTCGAAGCCGACAAGGCAGTCAACTCGAGTTTTGAGTCCGTAGCAGGCTCTAGTACGCTGCCATTTGCGAGCGGACCGTCATAGGTCGGGGCGGGTTCAGAATCAAATGCGTTGAACATTTGATACACACAAAGGAATAGTGATGGTCGCTATGGTCTATGGAGGGGGAATGAAAGAATGAAATGGAAAGTGTAGGGGAATTTGGATAAGATACTACTTGCTCGTAGCAGCGCAAGAGCAGAGTCAAAGACAAAACAACTCGCGCAAAGACTCCACGCGACATCCGCCCAATTCGGCCTTTTCCGATATCCGCAAGCACGATTCTGTCACGACCTGTCACGCGCAGCCTGCATTGGCCGAGGTTTTGCTCAGCTTCGCTGCACGGCACTGAGAGAGATACAACTGTCTAAGTTGGCACGGGTATTATGTCCCCAAAGTGGTTGGTTCTGTAGTTCCACTAAAATACCTGAGTTGATTAAACACCATCTGAGAAGTATTGACATCTGTTTGTACCAAGCTATATGGTCGTAAGTAGTGTAGCCAGTAGCGTAGGCTTGACACGCCGCGCGAAACGTCCATCACTGTGTCGCCTTGCAACAAAGTGGCTCCCATCGTTGCAGTGTATAGAACGGCCCCGAGGATGGCAACTGGATTCTCCGCGATGCTGCACAGGCAGTGCTCGCATACATGACACCGCCACCATTGATGGCAATTTGTTGATCGGCTAGTGGGAAGGCAGTCGCGCCCGGCACTTTTATCGCCACAATAAAAGGGGGCGTTTCAACCATACCCTTCTCAACAAGTTACTGTCACCACCACACTAAGCAATCTCGTCTTCTGCCAATCATGCTGATTTCATGGGCTTACAAGAAGTACAAGGCTAAGAAGGCCGCCAAAGAGGAGGAGAAGCAGGCGGCGGCGGGGGGTGCATCCAACCCAGCTGCAGACGCAGATGCCGACAACGCTAGCCAGACGGGTGCCTCACCCAGTGAGCAACCCAAGCATTAGGTTTGTGGTCTCTTGCCGTTTCAGTCGATCCAGAGTCTCTAACTTGGATTCTCTCTTAGATGAATTGCGGCTAGAACTATCTCCGGTGTGCATTTGAATCTACTCTATGTAAGTGGATGGGTCATCGCTACCTTGTTTGTTGGTGACATGGCAGCGCAGTTTCTCCGCTTCAATCCAGCTAGTATGAGATCTATACCCATGCCTATCCTATCTGACGTGTACGCTGCCTCACACATGACTTGATATTTCCTATTCACGGTGTTGTATGGAGTGGTAAATTTATCGCACATTCAATGAACTGCTGGTGTGGCTGTTTTGATGCTCATTGCCTGGACGAGCATGGGCAGGTCCATTGTCGGATCGAGTGAGTGAGTGACTTGTCGTTTTCTAAGATGTCGGACAGAATCAGAAATCGAGATGCCAAACGAGTCCCCCGCCGGATACTTTACAGTTCCAACTTGTTTCTCTCGCCAGAAGCTCCCTCAGAAGCTCTCTCTCATTTCTCGTCCCTCCCCCCCATACGCTCTCCATCTCTCTCTCTCTCTCTCACTTCCACCACCACCTCCTCTACCCACACTCATTTATCTGTCGTTCCTTTCCTTTCCCTCGCCATGGCGTCTCCGGACGTCGTCGCGCCCGCCCTCCTTCTCTCCATCCCTGTCATTTCCCTCGCTCTATCTGTCTACAACTGGCTGTTTCACAGATCCGCCCCAATAAAAGGCGCGGTCCTCGTCCTCTTGGCCATACTAGCCGCTGTGGCGGGCGGGACAGCTTTGAGCGTCGCCTGTGGCGAGCCACTCAGAGTCATGGCCAAGGTATTCACAATCCTTTTGCATACAACATGTAAGCCCGTACTGTTCGCCTTTCCCCCTCATTCCCTGGCATGAAAAATGGTCTTGTCCCCAGTGTCCGGTATCTCTATATACGCTCTCAGTCCATCCTCCCAGACCCCCGCATTCCCCCCTCCTTTCCTCGGATTCTTCCTATCACTAGCTGCCCTCTTAGTCGCTTGCGGTACGTTATTTCAGCCCCTCCCTGGCCGCGTGCTCATTTGATGATATCTTGACAGAGCTCGTCTCTGCGCTCATTCCGACTAGTCCTCTCCTCCTTCCAGCCACATTGGCACTTGTATCTCGCGGTATCCTACTTACCCTTGCCATAGCCACCGCAATCCTCTTGCGCCGTCGACATGCAGCTATTGCAGTGAAGATGAATATCGAAAAGGGTCCGCCGGCCGACGAGTCGTCTGGAAAGACCCCTGGCCGCGTATCCTCTCCAACCCCAGCTACTTGGCCGTTCCCAGGTTCCCTCGCATTGCAAGACCAGCCGGAACGTGGAAGCTGTCTTGCGAAGAAATGGACCATGCCCGATCTTCTTCCCCTATCGACGCCTACTCGTACACACAACGTCAACGAAGAGGCATACAAGATTGACGGACAAAATTTTATTTTTCTGCCGCTGGTCCTCACGATTGCGCAAATATTCGCCACCCTCTCTGCTGCCCTGAATGTCGCTGCCAGCATACTCGTGGATGGCGCGATCATCCGAACCAGTCAACCTCTGCCACACATCCTCCTCGCGTCTGCGGCTTGCACGTTGCTGTGGTCTTTTACGGGTTTGGCCATAATTCAGAGTAAGTCAAACAGTTTCAGTACCATCTTGAGCTCACACTCGTGTCATGTGGCAAGTACTTCCCCCTAAACGTCGGCCGCATTCCTCGGAGAAGCAAGTTGCTATAGGCTGCGAACAGCGGCCGCTCGGAGGCGATTCTGACAGGTTTCCGCATGATCATCATGTACCGCGGGCACCTAAGCCTTCCTTCTCCCGACGTGAATCCGATTCTCTACTCGATTTCCTTTCTTTGCGAGATCCGTTCGCTAGTTCGCCGCCACCGCCACCGCCTCTCCCACCTGTCGGGCTTGGCCTCGATGAAGTCGACGTGGGATGGAACGGGAACAGGGAAATTGGGGTGCAATACCGTTTTCCCGCGCCGCGTTCAATTGTCAAGGGAGGACGGCGCAAGGAAAAGAAGGCCCGTGCCAACGGAAAGAAACGTCTCGTGCACCAAGATTCCGCTCGCACGTTGTTGCCCGTCCCAGAGACTCGAGGCACCGAAGCAGATGTAGAAAGAGACAGGGGATTTGGGGACGAAGCACGGCTCGCGCAGCTCCTACTACAGTCCCTCAGCGAGGGTGGTGAAGACTGTGACAGTCCGAACACGTCCATTCCAGTGCCGACGGTGCAACCTCCTCAGGTGGCACATGTACAGCAAAGTTCCCGGTGGAGCACGAGCACGACCGTCCAGTCCATCATGTCTGGTTCGGTTAGCAATAGGTCGGGCCTGTCGACGTATACGACTTGTGCGAGCGAGAAGGTTCCGACAAGCAGGATCTCTATGAACACTATCGCTTCGGCGCTCGGTAGTCGCAAGAGTTCAGAGGCGAAGAGGAAATCCGCCACGACTGCGTCATCTTCGAAGGGTTAGGTGCCACGCCACTCGAGGTATAGTCAGGTATGTTATGTATTTCGACTATGTCTGATTTTATCAGCAGGTTAGCTTGCTGTCCAACCTCATGCCGCTTGTTCGCAGATTCTCAAAAGCCCACCGCAACTCCATTCGTTATCCTGTCAATGGCACCGTTTCATGTCTACTATCTCTGGCGCTTTCATCACTCGCAGCATCGTCGATACAAACAGCCTCAGCTCTCTTTCTGCATGTCGTTCTTTCGTTCATTTCCGCCTCAGTTTTCGGTCGGTCCGGTGATGACCCGCGCAATTCAAGTAGAAAACCATTCATTCACAATCATCTCAGTTGGATGCACTCTGTTATTGTTTTTTATTACATGTACGCCCAGTGTTGTCGTTGCCGCAATGTGTCCAAGTACGGTACGGTTATGTATTTCTTGTAGAGTAGGTTGGCTCGATCGGTCCTTCGCGACGATGTCTGAATTCTATGTTGGTCTCGTTAATTAAAGTATTACTGCATCTGACGACGGCCAAGTGGCCAGATCGAACAAAGATGGAACCCCGGTCGATATTACAAAATTCTCCGAGTCCGATGCTGAGACCCATTTCCCACTAAACCTTCGCCAGCTTCACCCAAGGATGAACAACTGATTTACTTTCTAGAACGGTAGCGAACCCCAAAAATGTTTTCCTGATATGCCTTGATTTCTACAATCAACCATATCAGTGATCCATTGAACGCCGCAAACGTAGGTGAGATAAAGACGTACGGAGGGCAACATGCTTCGAATAGAACCGACACGCGGAGAGGTTGCCCGTCATGCACCAGAGACCAGCGACCGCCTCACCCTCCTCGCCGGGTCCACCTATCTCGCGACACACGCTGTTGAGCTCGCCTTCTTCGGTGAGGCCCCCGATCGGCTGGATCTTGTCGTGCAGGTCCGCGTTCTTGATGAGATCAAGGTATGCACTGCGCGCACCGTCGTAACTACAGTTGATGTAACACGGGTCACGGGATCGCCGAAACGGAACGCAAGAAAGACGCACCCGGTTGCGAAGACGACAACGTCCGCGTCCAGCGTGGACCCGTCTTCGAATAGCAGCCCTGTCGGCGTAAACGTCTTGATG
>JBBPSC010001235.1:0-10930 GCA_038093395.1 Baorangia bicolor | reverse complement strand
GAGGGGTCGGCGAGGATTAGTGAAGCAGAAGTGATGGAAGCCGACCTACCGCGCCACGTACGAGTGACGAGTCGAGATGTAATAAGGTAAATAGAGCGATAAAGAGGGAAAAACGTAACAGTTAGCCTGGTGGCAAACCCTCAATAAGTCTATGAAAGAACTCGGCTTTGAGCGCCTTAAATCTGACGCTGGTATTTTTCTCTACAAAAAGAAAGGCTCCTATATGGTTGTAGCCATTATTTATGTAGATGATGTTCTTTTCTGCAGCCCTAACAAAGCTGCAGTAGATCAGATCAAGGCACACTTCATGCAGAAGTGGGAATGCAGAGATCTGGGGGAGACAACTGAGTTTCTCTGCATGTACATCTGCCACTCAGGTCGCAAGATCTCTTTAGATCAATGCGCCTATCTTGACAAAGTCATTGAATGATGTGGCATGACAAATGCCAAGGTCACACCCACTCCACTGCTGGCGGGATATTATCCAATGCCAAATGTGAAACAACCCAAAAGACTATAAGTCCCAAGGTCGCACAGAACAGTTTAGACTTGGAGAGGAAAAGTAGAAGAGGACTGAGGCTACTCTGATCTTGTGGGGAAAAGACCAAGAGAACTAGACTGGAGTTCTCTGGCTGTCTATTGAGGGTTTATATACTACATGATTGTGTACACCTGTGTACGTCTAATCTACGATATAGAAGAACATGTGCATAGGGCATGGTGTGGCAGCATAGCCATAGAATGGAATAGAAGCATGACATGAGGACCACATGAGGATGTGGTAGAATGGAACATAAGAAGCATGGCATGCATACAACGCATGTAGAATGGAAACGAATACTAGCCTGCACGGTGAAGAGGTGAAGGGGTGAAACTGTGCTAGGTGTAAGGGGATCTTAGATCCATTAAAAGTAGTGTCCATTGTGTGAAAAGTTCTAAGTCCAAAAGATTAGATAAAGTGTTCACGATAGTTAGATGATTAGATCTGATTAGATCACATGACACGATAAGATAAGATCAAAAGATAAGATAACGGAGAAAAATGTTAGACCCGTAACAAAATGAAGGCACCGCTAGTGTAGCCCTGAGATCCATATTTCAAACAGTGATTGGATCATTGTTATATCTGATGCTGGGCACACACCCCGATATTGCTTATGCTGTCATAGCACTGGCAAGACAATCAGACAATCCATCTGAGGAACACCTCAATAAAGCACTCTATATTTGCCACTACCTCATTGGGACAAGGAATTACTCCCTTGACTATGATGGTTCTTCTGGACAGGGCATTCTTGCCTGTACTGATTCTGATTGGGCATCAGACCCCACCATGCGCTGTTCTCAAACTGGCTACTTCTTTAAGCTAGCGGGTGGAATATTCTCTTGGGCCTCTCATGCCCAGAAATCTGTTGCATTATCCAGCACTGAAGCTGAATACATGGCGCTCTCTGATTGTAGCCACCAAGCAATCTGGATCCACACCCTACTATCTGAACTGGGGTATAAACTCTCAGCAGTCCCCATCTGCGGTGACAACCAGGGTTCCATTTTTATGGCATCAAACCCAGTCACTGAGAGTAGAAGTAAGCACATAGACATCCACTATCATTACATACGTGAAGTCACTGCCGAAGGCAAGGTGCAGCTCTTCTTCATCGAAGGAAACGATAACCCTGCCAATATGTTCACCAAGAATCTCAGCCATATAAAGTTCAATAAGTTCAGGGCTCAACTAGGTCTTACTTTCTACTGATCTGGTTTCTCTCACCTCCACTGCTCCTTAGTGTGATTTTCTGCTCACAAGCCTTACCTGGCTTTTAGCAAGGGGGAGTGTTGAACTTAGTGCTGTTAAGCAGCTAATCAGCTCCTATCACATATCTTATCTAGTATGTAGATATATGGGAGATCTTATCCTTATCAAGGATACACTTACATAATCTCCCATCTCTGTATGTATATAAGGTTGCCCTATGCACCTCTATAATATAAGAGTTTTTCCCTCTTACTATCGTCTATGTAAATAGTCGCTCTGCCTTCAACATTGCTCCCTTCGGGTTGAGCAATGTGCCTGCTCAACAATTTGTGACCAAGAAAGCAAGCAAGGTTATAGGTGGCGGGAGCCACCACCTAGTAAGTTAGTGGTGCATGCTGGGAACTCTTTGCTCATTTAAGTTACAGTAGATATGCTCATAATGCATAATCCAAAAAGGAAAATTTAAATTGAAAAGACCCTTAAATTTCCTTATAAGGCTATGCATTATGAGCATATCTACTGTACCTGCTTAGTTGCTCATATCAGGAGATAAGGTCCGACCGCGACAAGCCACTGGAGAAGCACAATGTATATTAGTTTGCTGGGCCCACCAGTTGGTTGATTCAAAAATCTTCTCAGCTGTGCACTTATGAATGCTATTATTCCCACTCTGGTAGTAGTGGGTATTTTCCTACACCCCAAGAAACCAATTTGGCGGGGCCATGCATGTTCCTGACTGCAGTCTTTGTATTTATTTGGCCCTTTCTGGGTTTATCAGATATCCTGAACCAGGAAACCTGCCAGTGAGAGCACACACCACAGCATGCCATGATTTGATTGTATTGATAAATATGACACTCCCAGAACAACTTATACTGATGGTCCAAACCTTGGGGAATCCCTGTGTAATGTACTTGTTAACATCTGTGCCGCCCAACTTCCCAGGATCTCTCGATCCACCCCCTGGCTCGTTGAACTGTCCAACCGGAGGCCGAGCTATCAATATTGAATATTGATCATTCTTGCCTCATTGCGTTTTGCGAGTGACCTTGCAGGACCCATGCTTGTTGACCAGTCCCCGGCACCGTGCAACTACCGTGAATGCCCTCGTTTCGGTTTTTGGGCCTTTGAATTCCTAGCCCGAGTCGGTCCAGTTGCATCCGGAATTCCTGACAATGTGGCTCACGACCATCATGATATCTACAGTAGCGACTCGTAGTGCATTTCGTCAATCATGGCTATACAGTGTGAAGCGTGCGGTTCTCGTGTTCCGAATCAATGTTAAACTAGCGTGCGTTCCAACTTCCAGGTCCCCACTGGCAGTAGTACTGTCAGTCATTCCTGCCGGTCACTTCGGTCAGGCCCGGGTAGGAGAAAAGAGTGCCACAACAGCTTCCCAAGCTGTTTCAGGATCACCCTGTTGGAAAAGGTTGGGATGGGAGGAGGTACACCATCTCAACCGGCACCCCTGAGTCAGGCTCGGGCGCAGTACATCTAACTGCGCCTGTAACGTCATCCTGCGGTGTCTGATCTTGTCTTCGCCAATCACGCCCTCGTAGCTGAGGACGACATGTAATCGCTGGGGGGGAGTGATGAAACCTTGGGGAAAAGTATAGGCGAAAGTATCTAGGTGCTTCTGGATGGGCTCGTGAGTAGGGTCGGTTTCAACTCTATGCATGTAAATGGTCCCGACAAGAGTAGACTTGGATCTGAATAGACAGACTGTCGGTTTTTGTCATGTCCAAGAAACCGAGACAGCTTACTTTGACTTTCCCAACCAACTACTTGTTTCCTTCTCCGCTCCATCGGTTTGGCCAGTGTGAAAGGAAGGCGTGTCTACGAATACGACGTTCTTTTGTATCGAGACCCCCAAAGCAGTCTTTGCTTCCTCAGCGAGCTCGCATCTGATTGCCTGTGGTTTCGCCGTGCAGGGTTGAAGCTTTTCGCCAACTTTGATGAGACCGCCGCTCCTAGTCACTTCTTCGACGAACTGCGAGGGCATTGAAGTTCGACCATAGTACCAAGAGGAAGGTCGTACCAAACTCTTTCCGCCTCCCGAAGGGCCCACCACACTGCAAGACAGATCGCAAGTCAGTACGGAATACAACTAAATACCTTTCAAAAAACATACAACACTACGATATCATCGGTATTCAGTTGGAAAGTTGGACCACGTATGCCCTTTATGCAATCTTTGAACCCCATGTTGTTGGAGTCTTAACGAGGTCCGTCGCAAGGGTCGTATCTACTTCCCAAGGAGTGGAAAGCTGAAGGGGGAAAGTGGGGATGAGATTGTTGGGTCGCCACCTGGTACTAGCTGTACACGTTATTCGAGTCAGGCTATCCCATTAACTCTGTTGACAGTCTGTCTTGGTAACCCAATAATGCTGATCATCATTGGACACCGCAGTGAGGGTTAAGGCAGCCACTTGCACAACTCTGTCCACATCCGGAAAAAAGGAATGTGGCTGGCAGTAGCACGCTGCATCCACATTATAAAGCAGCTACCACACATCGCATTATTCGTTGTAATGTTCTACGGTACATATATTTCATTTAACGAGCGTTTGTCTGAACGGCGAGGTGGTAACAGTCAACTCTCGTTCAAGGATCGGGATCGTAGCTAAAAGTAGCTAAACGTGCTGAGATAATATTACCCACCTCAAAGTTAAACTCATCTCAAAAAAATCAGTTGTTGCGTGGCTGTGGAATCTGGATCGATACGAGGTATGAATCACTCGAGGTTGCCTCATGTCTACCTCGATGTAACTTACCACGCCTTTCGGAGCCATTCAAACTTTTTGATGAGTCAAGATGGCTTTCATTGAGAGCTGTCATACAGGTCCAATCGCCTGCCAGCACAATCCAATTTCCGGCACCCTCCTCTATCGTGAAGAAACGCCATCAGCCCACGAGGTATAGTGGGGGGTGTTACCTGTCTCTCTGCTAGCCACCAGCAGACGAAGGAACAGTTCATCGTGAGTCCTTCGTAACGTAGAATTGATACGCCCATCGCCCATGTTTCGATTTCTGATTAGCACTTCCATTGGCATCGAGTGCAGACGAAAGTCCAACGCAAAGAATGTGGAAAGTTAGTAATGTTTCTCGTCATTTATTACTATCGTCAGGAAATGCCAGTTTAATTCCTCCCAACAGGTTCTCTCCGGCGGGAGAAAGTTGAAGCAAAATGACCCAGCCCAGGGAGATACACCGACGACTCAGCCACACCCCAAAACCAGACACTCTCCGCCTCCGACGAACGCAGAGCAACACCCTCAGACAGACAAAGAACACAGAGAGACGGATCAACGACCTCTTCAGGTAGCCGAGGAATCTCATGTGATGGTGCCCTCCCTGCCTCAGATCAGCGCAGAACAACCTCAGGCGGACGAAAAGCACCCTCAGCCAGACAAAGAGCACCCTCAGGCAATTCGAGAACCTTCCGAGGGTCCCGAAGAACCTCCTGCGATGGTGAACGTAGAGGACCTGGAACCAGATGATATCGTGATAGCGTACGTGATATCAATCTCGATGGTCAAATATCTAACACGATATCTCCAAGTGTCATGGGCCCAACAGGCTCTGGAAAGAGCACGGTGAGATAGAAAGCAAGTGGTGCAGGTTGTTCACTCATATGCCGTTAGTTCATACGTTCTGCGAGTGGACGTGATACTCAGGGGGTCGGCCATGAGTTGAAATCGTTTACAAGTCAGGTTCTTGCTATCAAATTCTGGGACCAGGAGAGTAGGCGACACGTAGTCCTGGTGGATACACCGGGCTTCGACGACACGTTCAAATCCGACCTCGACATCTTGAGCATGATTTCTGACTGGCTCAACTCAAGGTAATATGTGATGTTTACTAGCCCGCGGTTCTCACCTCTCGTTCTCGCAGTTACAACAAGAAGAAACTTCTCTCTGGGATTTTGTATCTCCATCGGATAACAGATAACCGCATGGCCGGTACGCCGCTGAAGAACCTCCGAGTTTTCCGAAAGCTATGCGGAAGAGACGCTCTAGAGAAGGTATACCTCACTACGACAATGTGGGATGAAGTTGACGAGAAGGTCGGCGAGAGGAGGTTGGATGAACTCAGGACGGATTACTGGAAGGGAATGATTAGCCAAGGAGCCCGGATAGCTCGCTGCAGGAGCGACGATGACTCCCCGAAGCAACTTATTCGACATATCCTTTCCCAGGAAGGCACTCGCAAGGCGCTGTTACTTCAAGAAGAAATGACCGAGCTGAAGAAGGAGCTGAAAGAAACTGCTGCTGGGCAACAGCTGTATTCTCAACTGGAGACGCTAGTCGAGAAACAAATGGAGCTTCTACGGAGGATCAACAAGGAGAGGGTGGCGGCTTCAGCAGCGGATGTGTTGGCGGAGCTCCAGAACGAGTACGATGAATTGCGGACGCAGATAGACGACAAGTTGCGTCAAATGCAGGAGCTGAAGTTGTCACGGTTGAAGAATCTTCGCCGTTTCTTTTCCCGGAAACGAGACTGAAGGTGAGTTGAGGACAGGTATCTTTGCGTCATTTGACGCTCATCACCTACGGCTTCATCAGTCGACGAATCAGCCGTGTTATCGACTATGGGTTCTGAGCGATCTGAATTTCTGAAGAATCGGTCATGTATCTACCACAGAACCTCCAGATATGATATTAGATTACACATATACTATGACCTTCGTGAGCAACGTGTCATCGCAGTTACGTATTGATGGATCTAGTGTTCTAGTATGGCGGACGAAAATTGAGCATAGGAAGAGATATAGTTCAATTTTATCTCAGTCTACCTTGGCATGGTATTTACATGCAAGGGTATCTACAGGGTACCGCAACATCACTGCTCGCGGCAAGCCTCGAGTCTTATCATTGCGCCTGTCCGTTTTTCGACCCATTTTCAGGGATTGTACCAGTCAACCTGGAGTCTCGACTGACCGAGAATGTGATGGCAGATCAAGAGATCGTAGCATGATCGGCGTATAGCCAATATGACTGAGTTCAAGTCCAATGTTAGTGAACCTCTTCAGGACCGATGACTGCTCCATCGTTGATCATGATGCTGGGTGGTGTAGGTAGAGTTGGTGGATCTACAAAGGATGTTACAGGTTCAAGTTAGAGTGGGGGAAAGGGAAATGAGGCAAACAAGAATAGCCCTACCCGCCGCCGCGTGGCCCTGTGTTCTTCACGTTAAAAGTGGCACGGTATGCAGGCATGTAGAGCCTAAAGGGAGAGTGTGTGTTAGATATCAGCTCAGTCCGAATTTCCTCTTTTCATAGCGGGATCGAGTTACCAAAGAGCAGTGCTCGAACCCCCAGGACAGGGCTGGCACCTGCGGTTCCTAACCCTGCAATTGAGGTTAATAGTCCTGGATACAGGAGGATATGAACAACCTACTAATACCTCTCCGGAATCCGACTCCACGAAGACTATAGCAACCTTCTTATCGATGAGAGTTTCCGGCCTTGGCGAGGCCCCAGCTGATCCGAGTCATCAAACACCCAGAAGACAGTGGTCTGGCTGAGTCGTCGCATTCCTGGATGGCTTCATGAGGCTTGTGACATATGTCAGCTTCCCTTGCAGGAAAATCAAAGGACGAACCAGTACTAACTCACCGAGATTAGGTACGTTGCTATGCATAATGCCACCCACAACCTGGATGGCAGTGGACCCCGACTTCGGACTCGTGTCCCGCTCGGAAGCTTTCGTCAACCCAGCTCCGCGCGCGCTTACATTTTCGTCGAGTCTGACAACCAAAACATCGGGACGATGTGTTTCGTCGGTGTCGGCCCCGGGGAGATCCTGACATGCAAGATCGAGATCAAGTCTTAGGCCTGCTCAATTCTTGCTGTATTGTAACATTTCGTTTCATTTCGTCTCGTCGGAGTCGATGTGTAGTTGCGCAGAAAGTATGAGAATTGATATTGGAAATCAATGATACTCTGGTATGGAAAGCTGGACAACCGCGCTCGATTTGAAATTTGCGTTCGACGGATTGCATGCTCCATTTGGCGAATTTCGGAACTCGGACTCCAGTCACCGTAATTACGAATTAGGAACTTCACAACATCAAAAATCAAACGAAGGAGTCGCACACTTGTGGGCAAACACTGGGACCAACGACAAGGTCGTAGGGATGCGCCGATCGACGATAGTAGCTGAAGAAAACAGTCAGTACACCTCGACGGTCGATGAGGACTCACCAGTCACATCCCATGAACCACCTTCACCATTTCCCAAACCACACAAACGACCGTGCAGCAAAACGAATGAGAACAAATCCCTGAGCATCCTCCAGGGGGAGTGGTGTCGATGTGCAAGCTGTGACGTTGTACTTACCAGAGCTGAGATAGCGACAAGCTGACCACAAGGTCGAGCTCGAGGGTCAATGAGGGCGAAGGAGGTGGCGAGAGATGCCAACCACTTACTCGGGACCGTGACGAGCTGACAAAGAGTGATGCGACCGCATTGAGCACATCGTACGACCACCTAACAAGGCCACTGACGCCGTGAACCCAGACGCAATATGTGCAGGGCCAACAGGGCCAGAGGGCAAGTTGAAGGCGTCGGGAGAAGGCGCGGGAGGTATGGGCGAAGTCGTTGACGATGGAGTGAACAAACGAAGGATACTACTCACCAGAGGAGGCTCGGGACGAGAGAACGAAGCGCGCAGCGACGCAGACGTGCCGGGAGGTCACAAGAGCGTGCTGGAACACTCAGGAGACGAGCCAAGTTGATACGGCGACGATACAAAGTCGTTGTGTCGAGTTAGAGGGCCTGGAGGCCATACAGGCGAGTTGGAGGCGTTGAGAGAGGTGTCGGATGCGAATGGGAGCGCCAGAACGATGTCGAATGCGCCGGATACAATGGTAGATGGTCCCGGATGGACGGCGCAACAACCGGTGCACGTCGCGAGTCGAAATGACTCAATACGCGATCGCTAGCTACAGAGGCACGTCAGCAAAAACAGTATAAGCGCACCACGGACGACATACCTAGGCCATCCAGACCACCTCCCGAGTGTCCCAGGTCCCATACTCAATATGTCGACCCACCCCGTCGACATGGACGACTCAAAATGGACCCTAGAAGAGTCAATCAAGCAAAAATGGAGAAATGGACTCACCAAGTCGGACGGTCGCATCGAGGCCGAATTGGGCGCATCGGATCGTCCGGATATGTTTTATATGGACCATACATGGCGCAGGAATGATGCCGAGGCGTGAAATGCAAGAACGGCGGTACTGGAGCTGATCGACTTAAGTTGACCGAGCGCACTTGGAGGTCGCGACTTACCATATCGGGTAATCGCACGAGCGCAACACTTTCGGGACACGACGCTCACCTACACTCACCATTTTTCAGATAGAATTTTTATTGTTCATTGGAACTTTCAATTAGTGTCTTTTTGTTACATTCCTATTCATTTTCACTACAGTAGACCACTTCTACTTGAGGGGAGTGTTGGAGTTAGCTGTGCAGTTGTACAGCCACCGTATTACATAATCATGGACTACGTAGAATTTTCGTCTTGTAGCTAGATAATTTAGTATCCAATACCTATAGATGATGTACATGCTTGGACACCCTTCATACCAGTCGATGATCATCGTTAATATTCCGTGTTTGCTGTTCTTGTATACCATATCCTTCGTTTGATTTTTGATGTTGTGTCGAAGTTCCTAATTCGTAATTACGGTGACTGGAGTCCGAGTTCCGAAATTCGCCAAATGGAGTATGCAATCCGTCGAACGCAAATTTCAAATCGAGCGCGGTTGTCCAGCTTTCCATACTCTGGAGTCTGGGGGCAAGTCTTGGGCAAGTCCGCCGCGAGCATTATCGAAGCATCGCACGCCACCACCAATGCTCCTCCCGCCCGCCTTGTGAACTCCAACCGCCCCGTTGCCCACCTCCCCATTAATGCTCCATACCGCAACTCTGGTGAGCCCATGAGGCTTGTCAAGCTGCTGTTGGCGTTGCAACAGCATGAAGACCTCGCGAATCTGTTGTACACGGACGACGCCCACTCGTAGACACAACGTCGACGAAGAGGCGTACAAGATTGACAGACAAATTTTATTTTTCTGCCGCTGGTCCTCACGATTGCGCACATATCCGCCATCCCCTCCGTTGCCCTGAATGTCGCTACCAGCATACTCGTGGATGGCGCGATCATCCGAACCAATCAACCTCTGCCACACACCCTCCTCGCATCTGCGGCTTGCACGCTACTGTGGTCTTTTACGATCTTAGCCTTCATTCAGAGTAAGTTTCAGTGCCGTCTTGAGCTCACATTTTTCCAGTGTGGCCGCATCACTACAATACTAAGGTGATGGTGATGATGAATGCTATCTCGTGTCAGATTTTTACTGTCATGTGGACAAATACTTCCCACTAAGGGTCGGCCATATTCCTCGGAGAAGCAGGTTGCGATAGGTTGCGAACAGGAGTCGCTCGGAGGCGATTCTGACAGGCTTTCGCATGATTATCCTGTTTCGTGGGCACCTAAACCTTCCCTCTTCCGACGCGAATCCTATTCTCTACTCGATTTTCTTTCTTCGCGAGATCCGTTCGCTAGTTCACCGCCTCTCCCACTTGTCGGGCTTGGTCTCAATGAAGTCGACGTGGGACGGAACGGGAACAAGGAAATTGGGGTGCAATACCGTTTTCTCGCGCCTCGTTCAATTGTCAAGGGAGGACAGTGTGAGAGGGAAAAGGCCCGTGCCAACGGAAAGAAACGTCTCGTGCACCAAGATTCCGCTCGTACGTTGTTGCCCGCGGAGGCTCGAGGCACCGAAGCAGATGTAGAAAAAGACAGGGGGTCTAGGGACGGAGCACGGCTCGCGCAGCTCCTACTACAGTCCCTCAGCAAGGGTGGTGAAGACTGCGACAGTCCGAACACGTCCACTCCGGTGCCGACGGTGCAACCTCCTCAGGTGGCGCATGTACAGCAAAGGTCACGGTGGAGCACGAGCACGACCGTCCAGTCCAACATGTCTGCTTCGGTTAGCAATGGGTCAGGTCTGTCGACATATATGACTTGTGCGAGCGAGAAGGTTCTGACAAGCAGGATCTCTATGGACACTCGCTTCGGCGCTCGGTAGTCGCAAGAGTGAAGAGGTGAAGAGGAAATCCCCCATAACGCGTCATCTTCGAAGGGTTACGTGCCACG
>JBBPSC010001234.1:0-10935 GCA_038093395.1 Baorangia bicolor | reverse complement strand
TGCTATGGCTACACGCATAATGATGACTAGTTCAAAACCGAGAGCGTCAAGCACGTTTGTTTCGCTACATCCATCCGTTCTCCTATTACAGCTGTTTTCATAAATATACGGAATTATAAAATTTTTCTAGACAGTGCTGACGAACCTCGGAGGCTTGTGGCCAGACGTCCGGAAAGCCCCCGAACAAGCCAATAGAGAAGCACTACCGAAGTGCGAAGGTTGGGGGTGCACACGGGAACTTGAACTGTAAACACCTATTGCAATGTCCAGAGTCCTCCCTCGTCAACAAAGAACGAATGGTACATGATATAGTGTGATCCTACGGGGTATAGCGATTCCAAAGGCATTCAGTGGGGAAGTTGAGGGTACCTATCGATACTGGACAATAAATAAGAAGTATCAATTGTATAGGCCCGGAATTCCCGGATGGCCGCCGTCAGAGCCATGCACGAGCCAATAAGATGTACACAATGCCCAAGAGACCGAAACAGCAGCGAAAATAGTGGTGCATTTACGTCGATCACGGTCATTGGAGGAATTTGGGGTCATCAGAGGAATTTTCCTTGTTGCTTTCTGATGCCGGTAAGGACTATCGAGTCATGTTCGTCAGAGGTGTCTTCTCGTTGAATTGCAAGAAAAACCCACGCTATCCACAACAGGTGCTCGCTGAGACGACCCTTGGTTAACATCATCTGGTTGGTCCTCCTGGAAGAGGGCCAGACGTTCCTCTTTCTTACTGGGAAGAGACGTCATATCTGGGGGTAAGGAAGAGCTGCCCCGGCACTCTAGCTCCACTTGCTGTAATTGCGATATAAACCCAGGGTTTGGGCAGGCGTTAGGTCTTGCACGGATGATGAGCCCCAAGGCACGTTTCAATGACATGCCGCAGCTTTGCATCAGGTAAAATGCTACGACAGCCGGAGAGCGAGAGATCCCGGCGGAGCAATGAACGAAAAGTTTGCAAGGTTTCTTTCCCCCACGCGCCTTGTTGATAAACGCGATTGCCTCCCCACCGGCTTTCCTCAGGTCTGCAGAGGGATCATCCTCTATTGAAAGACGAAGGTAGGTGACGTTGTCGAGGGTCGACCCGGGTTTTTTCCCCACACTGATGATATGGGTTATCCCTTGTCTTGCAACGAAAGTGGATGTGGTAGAAGTTGCAGAACAAGGGCCTATGTAAAGGTAGGGGAGGATCAGCGAGGCAGCGTCAGACTGGGCCGTCAAGTTGGGCGTTTTAATTGAGTTGGCCTTTGCCTTCGATGTCTTCGCCTTGGGCATGATTGTGTAGAGTCGGTTGTATTTGCGAGGGTAGGCGCCCACAGATCATATTGATAAGCCTGAGAGTGACACTGCCCACACTACAGTATATATTTGTGGATTATCTAACCACTGGCAACAAGCCCCTAATTTCGTTACAGTTACATGTACGTACCGTATGTCCGATAACCTGGTGCGTCAAGACGTGCCAGGATGGACAGGAAGGCGAAATAACTTGGGCAATAATGCCCAGACCCTCGCGCGTTCCTCTTTACCTCTTTCGTTGACTTTCCACCGACAATCTGAACACATGTTCACGCCCGGGAACACCTTTGCGCTGCACACTTCCAGAAGATCGGTGAGCACGTCCTTTGATTTCAAAGGAGCACTTATATTCCAGGCGTCGGCACATCTTGGATGGAGGACAAGCTCCTTCGGAAGATGTTTCCTGAAGCTAAGCATGTACTTTGACAGCCTTTCTTTTCCCAATGCGAGCCGACGTAAATCTTCTTTTGACAGTAGCTTCCGCCTGTCGATTTTTCCTCCGTGGCCGCGCTTCGATCCTCCTTTTTCCCCATTGCAGTCTTCTGTTAGGCCTAGTTGTGATACTGTATCCTGCAACCAGACGTCCGAGCTGCTGATTCTAGAGAGTTGGTAATAAGCTGCGGACAGGATGTTCGGCATGTTTGCAATACGGGCGACTTGGATGGCAGATGCTGGCTCCGTAGCAGCAGCTCGGTTTAATGACACGTTCTCAGGACGAAGGTCCGCGAACGGCTCAAAACAGGGCCCGTCCTCACATTGCGAGGCGTCCCATTCTGAGATGGTCTTTGGCCAATCTTGCTCGAGCTGAGATGCGAGCGCCTCGATGACGTTGTTCGCCTTATACTTTAATGCAATCCTGAATATGGGTAACGCGCGACTAAAACTTCTGGTGTTGTGTTTCCAGAAGAGGAAGTATCTTTGGGGTCACGTCAGCGCTGCATATCGATCGTGGACAGGGAGGTGGCATACGTTGGGTAGTAAATAGCGACGAAGAACCGTTCGAGGTCCAGCGCGTCGTCGTCTGGGATGTACGCGTACGCTGTGTCGCCGACGTAAACCTGACGGCGCGCAAGAGATTTGTCCAACAAGTTTAAGAGAGCGGTGGAGTGAACGGCGAGCATGTCGCGGTAAAGCTTGTAGAGACATAAAGCGCCTGAATCAAATCGCCGTGCGCAGACGCAGATATCCCCGTCGTCGAACCATAGGTCTTCATTCAATTCAAAAGGAAGAGCTAAGTTGTTGGAGGGCATGGTTGCGATAGACGCGTCGTTGAGGCAGTGGTTTGAAGTCAAGAGGGGGTTATGGGTTCGCGCACGGTTGATTGAATGGCGGAGCTCAGATGCACAGGGGCTATTTACGCACGTGTACGACCCACACATATAATGGTATACTCAGCTTTGAAACCCCTTTGTGGTGACGAACCAGCACTTGAATTATCGTCTAATGCTTGTTCGACGCCGTCCAAAATCTGAATAAAGAGCCGCATCCTCTGTCGCCAAGGGGCAGAATATGACGTCATAGAAGATTACATGATACCGACCACGTTATTCACTTCCTGCTCGATCCAGCTGTGCGCACACGAAGCTAGGATTAATGGTCGAAAAAAAGAATTCCAAATTACTAGAATCAGCTTAAAATCTCTAGCGCACTGCTGATCATGGTGACTCCTCCCCGAGCCACATGACCAAGGTTCATATATATCCGATGCATCGATGAGGAGCCGTACAGGGATGCAAGTCCAATGTTAATTGGTGCGCAGTATCCAGGCCAGGATAACGAACGCCCGAGAAAGGGCTGTAACTTCTGAGCGAGATTGACTGAGTAGCGACCTGGCCACGTAGGGTATGATTGGCATGCTCTGAACTATCCAGATTTGATTGATACAATTGAAAATGTTGATAATGGACCTGGAATAGATGATGTATTGGTATGCGAAGAATAGGACGGCCAACTTGATCACGGGGATGATCATGGGGATATGGCGAGATGCCATTTAGCACGACAACTACTACAGGTTCTTGTGCGTCGCCTTCCTTCACATCATCAGGTAATTTCATTGCGAAATGCTTGAATTCGGGCTTACCGCATAATGTTACAATTCGTAGCTTTATGTGCTCGTAGAGTATGATAGTAATGAGCCTCGAACCATGCCAACCACGTCCAGGGCGTTGTTCATGATGCGTTCGATCGACCCTTCTTCCTGCGTGGTTCGAAGTCTTGTCCACCTAGGGGGTATTGACGGAAGTAATCGTAGACTGTTCCAAATCATCAGTGTCTCCTGTGCGCTAGGACGGTCCTTTGGATCTGGCTTTGTCATCAATCGGGCAAGGTCTCCCAAAACTTCCAATCCTTTGAACTCCTGGAGGGACATATAAGACCCAAAGAGCAAACAAAGTAGAGAAAACGTACGTCTACGATCTTCGTCTGATAAACATGTCCAAGGTAATACACATCCAGTTTGAACGGGTCATAGGGCAACCCTGAGTTCTGTTCGGGAGCTTCTATTCGACCTTTCTGTCCGGTGACGAAACGTTCGTGTTGCCCCGGAGCAAACTCTGTTGATAAGCCGAAATCGATGAAATAATATTTGATCTCGACTTCAGAGCGTTTGCGGGTGAGGAGGATATCTCCGCCGTCGCGCGCTTGCCAAGGATTCATTGGATGCCAACCGTTTTTGTACAGATTTGAGCCATCCATCAGGATATTTTCGGCTGCACAGTCACTACACGTTTCACTGTCAGTGGTAAACTGCGAATGCAATGTCAACCTACCGATGGGCCACATTTTGATCGTGCATGTATACAAGACCCTGAAAGAGATGTTCAGAACGGATGCGTGTGGGAGAGTAAAGAAACAAACCTCTAGGGTCTGATTCACAAAATCGATGACTTCCCCGAAAGAAGTGAAATTCGGGTCATTGAAGGGGCGAAGAACGGGCATGACGATGTATTGGTACCTGGAATCCCGGTCGTCGGAAAAGACAGCTAGTATAGGAACACAGTGGTTCTGTTTATCTCTCCGACTACCCAGCGACCCTAGGCGTGAAGCGATCTTCACCTCATCCGGATGCGTCGTAGAATGAACCCTTTTGATGAACACATCTTTTCCATTTTCGCCTTCAACTGTGGCATCAAGGAGAGTTCCTTTCTGATGCGCAAGGACATTGAGTTAGAAACATATGGAAAACGAGACGACTGACCCACTGAATTATACTATCTTCATAGAACTCGAGGATTGGATTAGATTCAAATCTCCAAGATGCCTGCCACTTGGGATGATAACGAGGGCGAAGGATGTAGCCTTTGTTCTTGAAAAAATGAAATCTATCCCTCCAGAAAATTTCCTCTTTATACAACGTCTCAGAGTGAGAGTTCTGCATGAATACAGAATCAAAGACTCAAGAACGAGAAGAACCAGGAAGACTGAGCAGGAACGCGCCGTCGTCGTATTATCCGCTTTCCAGATCCACAACCATGTACAGCCACAGAATGAAGTTCCGAGGTCCCGCTTGTACAAACAAACTTTGGAGAGCCATCCTCAAGGTTGCTGCGTGTTCACAGGAATGCTTGACGTTAAATACACAAGTTTACTATGCGAGATGACCCTCGAATACTCCTCGCTTTCACCACCCGGCCCATCCGCTGTTTAGCTGTTCCCAGATCATTTCAGAAGTTCAACGAATCCATGAACAACAGTTCGTTCTCCTTTTCTTCCAATGTCTTCGGATTCGTAGCTGGTGGCATTTCGCTGCTTGGGTTCGTGGTTGCAGTGTGTCGACGCCACCTTCCTAGTAATAGGATCAAGACATTGGAGAGTCTCTTGTACGAAACGGAAAATACCTTCAAGGAAGCTGTCGAAGCCGGACTCTTAGTGCACGAATTTATAGAAAGGACGCAACATCGTCTAACTGTGTAGGTCTGGAGTACTCCACCTTTCAAATGTTTAATGATGCTCCTGTCAGATTGAAGGAGCGGACGTGCAGTTTACGGGCGCGCGCGTATAGTGCAACTACCTTGTGGCAGGATTATGCCGAATTCTTCAGTGGAACCTCGAAAGCGATTGGGCGCGCATGTCAATCCATCAAAAATCTTAGAGCTGAAGTCATTGTTAGTGTTTCCATTTCGCCCCTCTGAGCACTGTTCTGAACTACTAGATACCGTCACATTGTTTATCAGACTTCTAGCGAGGAGAGACGCCTCAGACTCACGCAGATAGATTCGGTTCCCCAGGTTTCTCACCCAGTCCTTCCACCTAACCGTGAAGCTGGCCCCCCTTCAAACTCATCGCCTTTCGCTGAGATTCCTCGTCCTTGCTCGTGTCCACCGGCGCTCCCGGAGTGGAGATCAGCCGATACGCCCAATGTACCCGTTCAGAGCAGTAAGTCGCTCGATCGAGCCTAAATCGATCGTGTAACTTGAATCCTGGATCAGATCCTTTCGGCGACCCTTCACGAAGTGATTCAGACGTATGGATAGCTGACGTTCAAATCTGAATGTTAACCTTCCATACATCGGACCACCCCGAGTTTGAAGCTTGCAGCTTGACTGTCGTTGTCATACTTGGACGTGCTGGAACCACGTGCCGCACCTGACAGTTCATTCTAATTCATGGAGCCTCCCGGAACATACCTACCTTGCTCAAACATGTCATATTTATAACCACTGCTGTCTATTCTTTGCTTTCTTTCCTGTGTTTACAGTCACTTATGTACCATGTTTATACCTGTTTCTCACAGGTTGAGGGCCATTGAACTTGATTAGATTTGTCTTCGAGCTGCCTGCGACACGTACCTTGCCACTGCTCTCTGTACCCTTACCGTTCAAGACTAATCGCACACTCATACGGCCCCTTGTCACCTGGGCCCTTCGAGCATCCCAATGTGTATATAGGGAGTGCGCAAGAACCGCCTCAGTAACCTTGACGATACCACCTGACGGATCACTTCAAAGTTCACCCTCAGGCTGGTATTCTGGTCGCCGATTTTCAGTGAGCCCTGCTAGCGAGGGGATGTGTGGTAATGCGCAACGCACTGACAACGGACGGCCACCAACTCGGAACAGCGAGGAAGCGAATAAGTGGATATATCCGCACGTTGACTCAGATCACCCATTAAATGGGGTTTAGATTTGGGGCTATATACAGACGCATCTCTGCAGCGCTGCTATCTTCACCACCCAATTGAGCTGCATATGGAGCAATGAGAGTCAGGGTGGAGCCAAGGGGTGGAGTGGTAACATCATTCGAGCAACCCAAGGACACGTTTAAGCATCAGCTGACTAGGCTATTTCTAGATAACAAACGAACGTTAGTGCATCGATATCGTATGCGCGTCCGGACCTTGATTGGGCTGCATGATGTGGCCAGCTGCGTATATTGGAAACGTCAAACGAAGCCCTCTAGCGGGTACAGAGTCCTTTGTCATCACTAGGCCAGGCTCACCAACCTCTGAAGTGGTCCTCAATACGCTCCGATTTACAACCTAGTTGTGGCCGGCTAGAGAGTTGTACCGTGCATTCTATCATGTGATCGAGCTTGCTGAACCAAGAATAATGTTCCATTAGAAGGAAGGACGGCGTTTCATGATTCGAATGGTTGGTAGCTTCTTTCGGAAGAGAATACGATAATTGATTTGCATGTTGCCGAGTTGCCGAAGATCATGTGGTAGGTACTAGGGAAAGTGTGTAGACGGCAGCCTGGGATTCTTTGGACAATGTTCATCCTTTTCAACGCCGCTCGCTCAATGATAACAGAGTGCGAACACCCATGGTCGCCTCGCAGACGACAGGAAAACTCCAGTGTGACCCGAGCAGGCGGTCTCCGTCCTGGTCGCGCGTTTGCTCATCGGTATGAGCTCATGGTACTCACGTCATGCCGGAACGACAACCAACAAGAAATTTCTGCGTGATATGACTGGCATGGAAGGCAGGTATGGGGCCTAGGAACGTGATACTATAGCCATTTGGGCAGTGGGCGCAAGATCGACACCAATACGGAAAGCTTCCAAAGTTCCAATCAGGTATTCAAGTATTCGGCTCTCTAAATGATCGAGTGCTTTGCAATCTGGAATGACACGCCGTAAGATGAACATCCAACCAATTGAGGGTGAGTGTGTGCCGAAGAAAGAATGGAAGCGAAGTACTCTGTAAAGGAGCATCGCAGTAAGTCTCTCTTGGTTCGATGGCTATAAAGCCAGCAACTGACCGCTAGTTTACCCCAACCCGCACCACACTTCCTGTCAAATCCAGAATCTTAATGACTGAAAACCTTCACTCCCACAAGTTCGAAATTGTTTCTCTTTCCGGGGGAAGTCCCATCGGTGTCAACCACACTAAGCCTGGCTTTCAGTTTGTCTATCTCAATGCACCTGTCCAACATGTAAGATCGTTCCTCGTTGCCAACCGGAATGTAACACTCACATATCCCTTGCAGTGGGTGTTCCACAAAGTTCGCGGCCACATATATCGTCTCAGCATAAACGGATATGCCCACACTGGGATTCTTGAAGGCAAGGTTGTTGCTTCAACCGACCATGAGCTCGAAGTGGAATGGGAAATTAGCCACCATAAATATCAGGACGCTTATACGTGAGCAGTGCTCGTTTTGAAACATTGTTTACCTCCACTCATTCATGGCTTGTTCAGCATCGCGCTAGCAAGTGAGCCCCACCTTGGATGGACAGTCCCGACTACCCTTGAAGACAGTCAAGAGGTAATGTATTCTCCCCTCTTGAAGTGGCAGTCTTCTTATTCGTATCATAGATTGAGATCCACCCGATCAGAACAACTTATTCCATCCCACCCCAATTCGCACCGAATCAATTGTTTAAGTTGAAGAAGCACCACTGACGAGCAAGCGTATGTACGATATGAAGTCGGTGTTGTAGCACGAGACTAGGTGTTATGCTGTGTGCCAGATGTCGTTGTAAGCTGTAAAAGAAAAGTGTTCAATCATCGTTTCCTGGTCACACACGCCGATTCCACGGGACTTTTACCTAGGAAACATGAGATGGCGTGTTTGAAAGCGAGCACGCGCGAGACCAAGAGCAGCAATCGTCTGCGAGAGCGGCTCCTCTAATTCGTACTCTTCCGTCCCGGTCGCAATATCTTTGTGGTCGTGTCAGCGCTGCGTATCGATGGCGAAAAGGGAGGTGGCATAAGTTAGATAGTAGACAGCGGGGAAGAATCCCTGGAGGTCCAGTGCATGTCGTCGTCTGGGATGTACACGTACGCTGTGTCGCCGACGTAAACTTGACTGTATGCAGGAGATCTATCCAACAAGTTTAAGAGAACGCTGGAGCGAACGGCGAGCATGTCACGACAGGGGAGTTACAGGCTAGGGACACAAAGCGCCCGAATTAAACCGTCGTGCACAGTGTGGGCCTGCGTGGCAGACACAGATATTCCTGTCGTCGAACCATGAGTCTTCATTCGATTCGAAAAGAAGAGCAAAGTTGTTGTATGACCCGGTTGTGATAAACGCATAGTTGAGGTGGTTTGAACTTTGAAGTCTAGAGGGTGTTGTGGTTCGCGCACTGTTGATTGAATGGCGGAGCTCAAATGCTCAGGGGCTATTTATTTACCCACGTGCATCATCCACACATAAATTTCTGACTCCAAGTGCGGTCTCATCGATCATCGTCCGCCGGAGTTTACCTATGTGAGAGCCCAGATAGCACTTTTGTGTATCCAAAGGGTGCTCGTGGCGATTTTTTTTTCGCTGGATCGCTGAAATTGGAGTAAATCTCGTCCGAGTGATACCTGTTGGAGTGCGGTAACCGCCCATTAGTGCAAATACGAGCAAACCAAGCTGAGCAAACCAAGCTCGGCCTCGGGCAACATAGACAAGGCTCGGATTATACATCTGAGTCGTATATTTGGAATAGTACACCAGTATATAGGGTCGTCGTCCCCGGCCCTCACAGAGGGCTCATTCCGGCTGACTCTAAGTCACCTCGCGCATCTATCGTCCCACGACAATACCTATAGGCTATTTCTCATAGGTTGAGGGCTGGCTCCTGTTGTGTAAGGTCAACGATGCTCTTTATTAATACACTTTAAACCAAACGATGATTAAGGTTCAACCTTTTCGTTGTTCCACTCGTATGTATCATAACTTTTCTAATGTTCTTCTTCACCCGATTTGTCTTTGAGCATGCACGGAATCCCACTGCTCCGTCTGTACCCGGTTACCGCTCAAGACTAATCGCACACGCTTACAGCCCCTTGTCGCCTGGACTCTTCGAGTATCCCTATGGGTATATACATAAGGTAGTACAAGAACCGCCTCACTTAACTTGACGATGACTCCACCTGACGGATCACTTCACACTCAGGCCAGCATTCTGATTGTTGATTTTCAAAGACCCTGGGCTGGTGAGGGAACTTGTGATAATGCGGAACGCAGTGACAACGGACGACCACCAACTCGGAATAGTGAGGAAGCGAATAAATGGATATCCGCACGTTGACTCATCAATGCACCACCCATTAAACGGGGTTTAGATTGGGGGCCATATACAGACGCACCCCCACAGCACTGTTATCTTCACCACCCGATTAAACTGCATATGGGGCAATGAGAGTCAGAGTGGAGATCGAGGGGCTAATGACGCCGTCGCAAGAGGGACGGTGCATTTCATGACGACATTTGTCCTCTATGATACTAGGCTCATAGTGGTAACGTCGTTGTTTGAACAACCCATCGGAACACGTTTCATCAGCTGACTTGGCCATTTCTAGACAGCAATGGAATATTATGTGAATCAGCACTGATATCGTATCCCCGTTTGGACCTGATCCGCTATGATTCGGCCGGCAACCGTATATACCGGAAACGTCAAACGGAGCATGCAGAGTACAGCTTCTATGCCAGACTCGCCAACCTCTCTTGAAATGGTGCCCAGTACGCTCCGGTTTGCAATTCTGTTATGTATCGTTGGAGCTGTCCGATGCATTTTGTCAGGCGATCGGAAAGGTAACTGAACCAAGAATGATGTACGATTGGAATGGGGGATGGCGTTTCGTAAATTTCTGTATTCACATAGTCGGTAGCTTCTCTCGGGAGAGAACACAACAATTAAATTGCATACCAGGTTCAAGGTTCATCCTTTTGGGCGCCACTCGTTCAGGCTGTGTCGGTAGCAACAGAACGCGAACGCCCGGGGCGGTCTTGCAGGCAGTAGACAAACTTGGTCTACTCTAATGTAAGGTCCATGGTGCTCCGCTCGCGGCATGTACTGACGTAGTTGTGTATTACGGTTCACGTTAAGTAGTAACAGTGTGACACCACCCGAGTAGGCAGTTTCCATCCAGGTTGCGCATTTGCTCTTCGGTATGAGCTCAAGGCACTTGCCAATCATAACTCTGCCGCATCACGACATGCTGGAACGACAGCCAGCGAGGAATGTTTGCGTGATAAGTTCTGGGTGTCGGATATGGTTTAGCATGAGTCACTTCTAATATGGAAGGCAGGGATGGCACCTAGGAGCGTGATACACTAGCCATTTGGGCAATGGGTGCACGGGGACCTGGTCGACATTAATGTGACGGAAAGCTTCCAGTCAGACATTCAATCGTTCGGCTCTCTGAATGTTCAAGTGCCAATGACATGCTGTAACATGAACCCCAAATCGAT
>JBBPSC010001233.1:0-10937 GCA_038093395.1 Baorangia bicolor | reverse complement strand
GTCGTGAGACGGGTCCCACTCAAGGAGCCATTAGCGGGACGTAAATTAAATAATCTGGTACATCGATTGACCGTGACACCTCAGACAGAAAGCACGTTCGCACCTTCGGTGGCTATGTAACAGGATTCACTCGTCAGGGATTCACTCGCGGTGAATGGGATTAGACAAAGGTGTTGACCGTCATCAACGTCCTTCGGGGCACACCGACGGTGGTTTGCTCGATTAGGCCATGAAGACATCCCCAGTGGTTAAGAACTGAGACGTGTCGAACCAGACTTGGCTTCAGTCAGTTGTCAACTTGTCATGTTTCATCATCCGAACCGTCAGGGCTGATATAGACAAGGATTGATGATTTGGGTATCAAACAGTTTGAGGAGATTCCTTGAAAAGACTGATTTACAGTATGTAGTGTTCAGATACCAGCAGGCGTGGGTTGAATGGAAACAGGTCAACGTTCACTGAATGACGTGGTCAGGTTGAAGATATGGTTAAATGTGACATGTGTGACACGGTACATGTGACTGGTTGCCTGCGGCCACTGCCTCCCAGCCAACCACCAACTTTATTCATCTCGCTTCGTACATTAAGGAAAAAACATATCAGTCACTTTCCCCCCTCATTCACTCGCCTCTTTCCATACAGAGTCGTCATGTTCGTGTCCCCCACATTCATGCCCATACCGTGTCTGATGTCTGTTGTGAACCCCCACAAACCCTAGGTCTGAACCTTACGACCCCTACCTCCCTCGCAATGGCTCCTCGTCGAATCCCTCAGGCTCGCAGGGAAATCCAAAAACTGCAGCAATTCAACAACAAATTGACGATACCGTTGGAATTATGAGGGAGAACATCACAAAGGTTGCAGAGAGAGGCGAACGGCTGGACTCACTGCAGGACAAGACCGGTTAGTCTCTTTGTTATCACGATGCACCTGGAGCCATATGAACTTTTTCAACAGACAACTTGGCCGTCTCGGCCCAAGGCTTCCGGCGTGGAGCAAACAGAGTGCGCAAGGTGAGTTTCGCTGTTTCTCTCATATAATCCAATACTGACCGACTCTAGAATATGTGGTAAGCTCCTTGGTTTCATGTTCCAACACCCCTTCTCACTTTCGGTGACACAGGTGGAAGGATATGAAGGTGGGCTCGTCTTTTCGTCCGAGGCAGGAGTGCTGACTCGCCCTCCAGATGCGTATCATTATAGGCCTGGCGGTGGCCATCATCATCGTCATCATTGTTGTCAGTATCGTCAAAGCAACACACAAATAGTCGTTGGGTCGTCCTCTGTCCAGCTACGTTCCTACCTCCCACAAGTGCTACCTATTCTTGTTGTGGTGTATCTATGACGCGTCTTCTTAATTTCCTTCAGTTCTCCTGTGTCTAGTATTACGGTTTGTCGAACAGAAAGTTGGATGATCCTGGACTGTTGATACGTAGCTGTGACCATAGTTTTGAACGTTCCCTTCAGTTTGTTGTGTTAGTCGTGAATTTCAGCAGTCCATGTCCTATTCCCACGCAGTTACGGATGATCATAGCAAAGTTGTTGTCGACCTCGACTGTTGGTTGTGACAAGCTCTTTCTTTTTCTCAACGAATTACTCCTCTCAACTTTCTTGAATCCCTGTTTACTATTTTGTGGCTATCGTGCCCGCGCCTCTCCTTTATCGCTACATTACTTTACATTCTACATGCCAGAATGTCCACACACGGCCACAAACAATCCATCTCCATGTCCCAAAACCACAAAGCCCAGCTTGCTAATGCCTATAATGAACTGGGGAAGGAGCTCGCTTCCCAAAAGATTAGGGTAATAGGTAATTACACCCTTGGAAAAGTCATCGGAGAAGGCAAGTCTTCTTAACCCTACAACAGGCACTTGCAGGCCTGATAAGATCCCCAACAGGAGCCTATGGAAAAGTGCGCATGGGCACGCATCGTCTGACATCGACCCGCGTCGCCATCAAGCAGATCCCAAAGGCAATGTCTGCCTCACTCACCCGTGAAATACATCACCACCGCCAGCTCCACCACCCACATGTTACCCAAATGTACGAAGTCATTGCTACGGAATCACACATCTGGATCGTGACAGAACTTTGTTCTGGAGGAGAGCTCTTTGATTACCTCGCTGAAAAGGGTCGCTTGTCCGAGGACGAAACAAGAATAATTTTTGGCCAACTGTGTCTCGCCGTTGCCTACCTGCATGACAAGGGTATCGTCCACCGTGATCTCAAGCTGGAGAATGTGTTGTTGGATGAACGATGTCGCGTCAAACTTGGTGATTTTGGATTTACGCGTGAGTACGAGAAAGGGATATATATGGAGACCTTTTGTGGTACCACCGGATATGCTGCTCCAGAGGTACTGCAAGGTAAGAGATACCTTGGTGCAGGTGAGTGCAGGTCCAGCTTTGCTGTACAGCCTACTCAATAGCATACAGAAGTGGACATTTGGTCCATAGGAGTGATTCTTTATTGCCTTTTGACGGGTACCCTGCCGTTCGACGACGATGACGAAGCCTTAATGAAGGAAAAGGTTATCAAAGGGGAATTTGAAGATCCTGAGTGGTTGTCCAGAGGTTCGATACTTCTGTTGTCCTCTTGATTTATTGATTCTACAGTCTCCCATAGATGCTCGTGGCCTGCTTCGAGATATTTTACGGACTGATCCGTCGAAACGCTTAACAATCCCTCAAATTCTGGCATCCCCTTGGTTTACCTCGCGTGCTGCTGCTGTTTCTACTGCTCCGGATCCCGAGAACGACGTCCCTGCGTCACCATCTCCTGCTCGCACCGCCTTCCCATTGAGCGTGAAGCCCACTGCAAACGAGGCGAGAACGCAGGATACTGAACAAGTTGTGTCATCGGCGACCTCTGCTACTTCAGAAATGACTTTCCTCTCTGCTTCATCCGAGCTTTTACCGTCCGCACCTACCACTCCCGATGATAATCCCTCTGATCCGTTCCAAGATTCTTCGAAGTCTGTTCCTGTCCAGATTCATTCCAACCCAAGTCAAAGTACGATTACCAAAGATGATCGAGGGTCCAAAGACACAAGAATGCGGCAGCCTGAGACTGTAATCGAAGAGGAAGGGAGTAAAGATAGTGTGGAGATGACGCCATCTGTCACCCCCTCAAACCCTACTCGGATTCCACCACATCCAACTCGTACACCTGCTCGCACGAAACGCCGTTCTGTGTCGTCGACGCTTTCTGATGGGAATGGCTCACCGCCACGTGACAAACCCCTTGCACCCCTTCCTCCGCAGGACTTTGCATGCCTTCTCAGCACACCGGCTTCAATCATTTTTTCGACACCTGCTGAGCGCGAGTTACTGAACACCCTGAGCACGATGGGCTTTGACACCGCTCAGATTGTGCACTCAGTTATCTCGGATGCATGTGACTCGGCAGGAGCACTCTGGTGGATGTTGATGCGTAAACACGAGAAACAGATTCTCGGCGAGGTTCGGTCTGCTTCTCCAGACCCTGTTATTGAACAAGTTGGGGAAAGCTCAGGATCCAAGCGGCGGAAAGAGAAGGAAGGCGAGCGACCCTCCGGTTCTCGGAAGAGAAACAAACGTGGCGCTGCGGTACAAACCGACGAACCTTCTCCTGCGTCTGCCCCTCCAGAGTTCGCTCTTGTACCGCCTACCCCAACGGTTGCTTCGGCTGCGCGTCCGACCACCCCTCCCCGTGCAAAGTCACCATTTCTGTCGCCTTCGCCGACTACAAACGAGTCTTCTGTGCGCTCAAATCAATCTACGCCGAGTGGGAGCTATAAGGGAATAGAGAACAAGGATAAAGATTTACTCAAGTTGAAGAAGGAAGGCAAGGCTCGCTCGGGAAGCGTCAGCATCATGCAACGAGCGACGACAGCCCTCGAAGCCGCTGGTCTTGTTCGCAAGAAGTCGACAGAAGCTGTTAAAGACCAACGCGAAGGCCAGCGAGAGAAGGAGAAGTCACGGGAGACTGAGAAGACGCAAGTTGGGGATGATCCCCGTAGTTCGCATGGTAGTGGCGGCTCCTCTAAGCTGACCAAGTCACCACCGGTAAGGGCAAAGGATGCGGTATCTCCATCTTCCTCGCCTCCTCCCGATCTACCTGCTATACCCGGGTCGCCATGGGTAATGGCGGGTGGGCGGATGTCGCCACCCAGCGGACATGCGCCAACTCCTGCGAATTCCCCAGGCGATACCTTGAATTCACTTCCGAATTACACCGAGAGTGGAGGAAGGGTTGTCGCTCCCAATAGGAATCGTGCAAGCTTGCTGTCCGCGTTTCGCCTCTGGTTCCAGGAGGATAAGAAGGGAAAACGGAAGGAGACTGTGCAGCCGTTGCCACAGGGTAGTGCCCGCGGGTTGCAGTATTCCCGATCCATGGCTGCCCCGCCACCTTCGTCCATGTCCCCTTCCAGTAAGAACACGGTCAAGCGGCGTACGAGTGGAGGCGGGCGGGGTCGCCGTGTCAAAAGACACTCCGCTTCATCTCGTCGATCTAGTAGCGTCAATTCCCGCAGGTCGTCTGGCAATTCCGCTCAGATCTTCATGATTGAGCAGCCACATACGCTTGATCAGATCCCTTCCGTCCAGTCCCTCGGCGCGGAGACGCCCAACTCTGAGAGAGGTGATCACTCCTCACGACCATCGTCTGTACACAGCTTTACCCTTGGTGGTATTCCTCGGCATCGCAAATCCCCATCCACAGGATCAAATGGGTCAGCGTACTATCGCACCTCATCACCACTACCCAAATATAATCATCGCAGGGCGGGCTCTTCCTCGTCTACGCGTGTTGTACGGCATATTCACAGTACACCTGGAAGTTCCCGCCCTGCGCATCACCGCTCGAATTCGGCCGCTTCTTCAGCACATTCCCTCGCATCCTCACGTCCGACGTCATTCTATGAAGCTTCAGAGGGTGAGGCGACACGGACGAGCTCGCCATTCAAGGGATATCCTTCCAGACAATCCTTGGACGATAGCACCCCCAGACGTGGTGCAGGCACGTTTATCGCTCAGAAGCGTCTCACACCATTCACGAGTCCGCACGCTTCTGGTTCATTGGGGCGTACTTCATGGAAGAAGAGCTGGGGACATGAACCTCCCGGCTGGCAGAGCCGGAGCACTCATCTTCCCGTCGAAGTTCTCGCCATCTCGCCAGCGCCGGATATCAGGGACGTGTTCAGTGGGGGCCGACAAAGCTTGAGCATGGGAGATGAGAGCGACTGGGTAGACGAGGACGAGGATGTGCCTGAGTTTGCGGGGGGACTAGGGCAGATGCCGGGGGGCGCGACGACGAGTTCAAGTGCGAGTTCGTCGTATTTGACGTTGGAGTCGCCAATCCCGCTGGCGATGTCGCCACCTCCGAGGAATCACACTGGGCACACACGAGCAGTGAAGGCTCGTGTGAGCTCTGGCACTGGCGTTGTGGGGAGACAGAGAGGACACTCACCGGCTGGGAGGTCCTCGCCTGCTCCTGGACCAGGTGAGATGCCGTTTGAAGCGCCAGAAGCGAGAGGTGGACGGTGGCAGCTACCGGGGGTTCGCGGTCCTGCTTTCAAGCATGCGATTCAAGAGGAGGACGAAGGCGAAGAAGAGTAAGGTGGCGGGAGGTATGTATTGTTGGCTTATCTGGTTTATGGTCATGGTTATTCCGCGTTTGATGTTATCGAGCATCATGGACTGTTGCGTGCCGCATGGTTGCCATGCATTCTGTCCTGGTTCAGCTTCCTTTCTTTCTGGTTTTATTGTTTAACCTCCTTCCGCTCTATCATTTACATTGCTATTTCGCTGATCGAACGACCACATGTGGCCCCTCACGCATTCTCTCCCCATACTGCAGTGTTTTTCTTTCTTTCTTCACACTTTATCTGATCGACTTATTCCGGTACTGGTTACGGATTTTCGTTTCAGTCGACTCCCTTTTACTTGCTGCGAGAGAAGTATTTCGAGGCCAAGTTGTACGTACCGCGGATTTTTATGAGATACCCCAGCTTATTTTCTCCCTATACCCATCCTGAAGTCGTTCGGAAGGAAGAACGCCAATTGGTTTTCGTGTCTACTGCTGAGATGTTTGTGGGTCCGGATGTTCGCCGATAAATGGTCCTCAGTACTATTTTATCAAGGTAACGAGGACAACGACAGGAGTGGAGCAGTGTTATTAGATTTTCGGTTTCCACTTCTACATTTCAAGTATCGCCCACATGTTCAACTGGATCGAGGAGACTCATCGTGGTGACAAAACCATGACGTGACGCGTCGCGACATGTCACATCACGTGCGATCACATTTGTTACTACGCGAGTCTCACTCTGCATCTTCGACTCTCTCCATTCATGGCACGTGGGGGCACTTTCGGGTTGACATCAAATGGTCGCGGACGTGGAGGTCGCGGAGGTCGCTCTGGCTATCGAGGAAGCACTTATTTCCGTGGGGGTCGTGGCAGAGGAAGAGGTGGACGGGGAGGTGCATCTAACGGAAACACACCAGGAGAAGGACCGGCCCCGCAACGCGAAGACGACGGTACGCAGCTCGCCGAGCGATTCGAGCAAGTCAGGTTAAGCGACGAGATCGACGAGAAGCTCGGGTTCGCGCGGCTGCAGGAAGGCGGGCGGAAGGAAGGCTGGCTCATCAATATGCATCCGACGCTCGTCAAGGACCCGGAGTATCCTGGAGGAAAAGCCGCAGTGGATTTCTACTTCATACAGGATGACGGCGGGTCGTTCAAGTGCACAATGCAGTACGAGCCGTATTTTCAAATTGCGTGCAAGGTGGGCGTTTGACGTGTTTTTCTTCATGGGTGTGCTGATGGGGGTGTGATTGTGACATTAGAGTGGCTCGGAGGCGAGCGTTGAGGAATGGCTCATGAAGCGGTACGAAGGCGTCATATACAAGATCGTACGTGACCGAAAGGAAGATCTCAAGTTGCCGAATCATTTGATGGGACACCGGAGGCTTTACCTTCAGTTATGCTTTAGGAACGTCTCAGATCTTCTTAGCGTCAGACGCGACATTGCCCCCCTCGCGCTTGAAAACGGTGCTAAACGGGGGGCCGTCGATGCCTACGCAGAAGTCGTCAATGCCACGGCAGGTCCCAGCACGAACATGGAACTCGAGGGTGAATGGACGGAAATCGGTGGAAGCATCAGCGGTGGCAGCTACAGGGAAAGAGATCCTCGCGAGTGCATCGTCGATATTCGGGAATTCGACGTGCCCTATTACCTGCGCGTGGCCATCGACAATGAACTGCGCGTTGGGTTGTGGTATGCTGTGACGTTTAATGCTGGGCAACCCAGCTTTGCGCAGATCACGGAGCGTGTCAAGCGTGCGGATCCAGTGGTCATGGCGTACGATATCGAGACGACGAAGGCACCACTCAAGTTTCCTGATCAGGCAATTGACCAGGTGATGATGATCTCGTACATGGTTGATGGTCAGGGGTACCTCATCACGAACCGCGAAATCGTGAGTGAGGATATCGAGAACTTTGAGTATACCCCCAAGGAAGGATATGAAGGGCCGTTTATCGTGTACAACGAGAAGGACGAGGTACGTCGTTCTTCCACGAGCGAACCGCATATGTTAACTGGTGCCGATTTGGTCAGGCTGCAACGATTATGAAATTCTTCCAACACATCCAGGACGTGAAGCCTACGGTTATGGCCACGTTTAACGGCGATTTCTTCGATTTTCCATTTCTCTGCGCGAGAGCGACGGCCAATGGCATCGACATGTTCCTCGAGACTGGCTTCGCAAAGGATTCGGAGGATGAATACAAGAGTCGCTGTTGTGTCCATATGGACTGCTTCCGATGGGTCAAGCGCGACTCGTACTTGCCGCAAGGTAGTCAGGGCTTGAAGGCAGTTACGACGGCAAAGCTGGGGTATAACCCGATCGAGTTGGATCCTGAATTAATGACGCCGTGCGTTGATCGAACTCTGGTTAACGGTCGCGCTAACAATCAATCGCCAGATATGCCATGGAGCAGCCCCAAATCCTTGCCCAGTACTCCGTCTCCGATGCCGTAGCGACTTATTATCTCTACATGAAATATGTACACCCGTTCATCTTCTCGCTGTGCAACATCATCCCGTTGTGTCCAGACGAGGTCTTGCGAAAGGGAAGTGGAACGCTTTGCGAGACACTGTTGATGGTATGTAGATCTGCCAATAATCTTAGGACTTCACTCACGCATCGACTCAGGTGGAGGCTTACCGAGGGCACATCATCATGCCCAACAGACATGAAGATGCTCACTTGAACATGTTTGAAGGCCACTTGCTCGCCTCAGAAACCTATGTTGGAGGGCACGTGGAAGCATTAGAGGCTGGCGTTTTCCGCAGTGATATCTCTACAGACTTCAAGATCGTCCCTGCGGCTGTTCAACAGGTCCGTGAAATTTTACTCGTGATCTTGCCTACGCTAACTACCAACACTCAGCTGATTGACGATCTCGACGCCGCCCTGACGTTCCACATCGTCCAGGAGTCAAACGAGTCTTTGGAAAGCGTCACGAACTACGACGAAGTCAAGTCTCAGATTCAATCCGCCCTTGAGCTCATCCGAGATAACCCAAAGCGGACAGACAAGCCATTGATCTACCACCTCGACGTTGCCGCTATGTATCCCAACATCATGTTATCGAATCGACTGCAACCAGACTCTATGGTTGACGAGTCGGTGTGCGCGGTGTGCGACTACAACCGGCCGGGAAAGGAGTGCGACCGAAGGCTTGAATGGGCGTGGAGAGGCGAATTCTTCCCTGCACACAGGGACGAGTACAACATGATTCGACATGCGCTAAACCAGGAAAGCTTCCCTCCCAAGAAACCTGGAGGACCGCAGCGGAAGTTCATCGACTTGACTGAGACAGAGCAAACGGCTCTTTTGCACAAGCGGCTTGGAGATTACTCTCGCAAAGTGTACAAGAAGACGAAGGATACGAGGGTCGAGACACGCGAGTCTATTGTGTGTCAGCGGGAAAACCCATTCTACGTTGATACCGTGCGCCGTTTCCGTGATCGGCGGTACGAGTACAAGGGGCTTCACAAAACGTGGAAGAAAACCCTTGACACAGTTCTTAGCGAGGGTCGCTCACTAGCGGAGGTGGACGAGGCGAGGAAGATGATCGTGCTATACGACTCGTTGCAGCTCGCTCACAAGTGCATCCTCAACTCGTTCTATGGGTATGTGATGCGTAAAGGTGCACGCTGGCATTCGATGGAGATGGCGGGGATCACCTGTCTCACTGGCGCGACGATCATCCAGATGGCTCGTGCGTTGGTGGAGCAGATCGGGCGTCCTCTCGAGCTGGACACGGATGGAATTTGGTGCATGCTCCCAGGCGTGTTCCCGGAGAATTTCAAGTTCAAGTTGACTAGCGGCAAGACCATCTCTATCTCGTACCCATGTACAATGCTCAACCACCTCGTCTACGCGCGGTTCACGAATCACCAATACCACGACCTTAACCCAGAAACTGGGGAATACGACGTCCACTCCGAAAACTCCATCTTCTTCGAGCTCGACGGACCGTACCGCGCAATGATTCTCCCCTCGTCAAAGGAGGAAGACAAACTGCTCAAGAAGCGTTACGCGGTATTCAATGATGACGGTTCTCTCGCAGAGCTCAAAGGCTTCGAGGTTAAGCGACGCGGCGAACTCCAACTCATCAAAATCTTCCAGTCCCAAATCTTCGAGAAATTCTTGCTCGGCACTACTACCGAGGAGTGTTACGGTGCTGTCGCAAACATCGCCGATCAGTGGCTCGACATCCTCTTCTGTCGCGCAGAGACGCTCTCGGACGAGGAGCTTGTCGAACTCATTGCCGAGAACAGAAGTATGTCGAAAACACTCGCCGAGTATGGTGGACAAAAGTCCACGTCGATTAGCACTGCCAAGAGGCTTGCCGAGTTCTTAGGCAATCAAATGGTCAAAGATAAAGGTCTCGCTTGCAAGTTCGTTATTTCTGCAAAGCCCAACGGTGCACCCGTCACCGAGCGGGCTGTTCCGGTCGCCATTTTTTCCGCAGAAGAATCCGTCAAGCGGACCTACCTCCGAAAGTGGCTCAAAGATCCTGGCCTTTGTAATTTTGACCTCCGTTCGATTTTGGACTGGGAGTACTACATCGAGCGGTTGGGTTCTGTGATTCAGAAATTGATCACTATTCCTGCGGCTATGCAGGGCGTCTCAAATCCCGTACCGAGGATCAGGCATCCCGATTGGTTGCATCGCAGAGTTGCGGTAGCTGTAGACAAGTTCAAGCAGAACAAGGTTACAGACTTCTTCTCTGTCGCTCCGCGGAAGGTGCAAGAGGACGGAGAGAGCGATATGGAAGACTTTGGGACACAGAAGCATCCCGAAAAGGGACGTATTGCTGTCGTGAGCCGCAAGGCTACGCGGAGGCCAAGTCCTGAAGTTGAAGAAGACGATGCGTACAATGTTCCTCTCCCAGATCCCAGCTTGAACTATTCGGCTTGGCTAAAGGCGATCAAGCCTCGCTGGTGCAAGATGCGTGAAGCACGTTGGGGCGGAGAGACGTCTGCAGTTGTCCCTTCCATGTTTAGAGGCGCACGGATACGAACGACCCAACGCTGGGACATCGTACAGATCCGACCGAGCAAGATTTCTGGACGCTTTACGCTATGGGTTTCTATTGATGGAGAACTCACACCCGTTCCCCTTCGTATTCCGAGGCAATTTTACCTTCACTTCAAGAATCTGCCCAGGGACGAGTTGTTCCGCACGGAGTACTACCAGCTGGAGAAGGTCATGCGACACCTGCCGAGGGATACTCCTTGCAATAACCTATACAAGGTGGTCGTTAAGGAAGATGTTTACGAGGACATCCAGGAACATTTCACAGACTTGACGAACGATCCGAATGTCGACGGCGTGTTCGAACGGCAGGTAGGTGCTGCATCTAACATCATACGAACTC
>JBBPSC010001232.1:0-10938 GCA_038093395.1 Baorangia bicolor | reverse complement strand
GATGACTGTCTATATGCGATAGATTTTGTTTTTCTCATCTAGACTAGATGATGACGTCACGACATACGATTTCGATTACCATGACTGGCTGCCTGCCTTGATAGCTGAGGCATCTTTGGACTTTTTTCTATGCCGAGGATTCCATACTTGCCTTGTTTATCTCTCTTATCTCGCCTATACGCTCCTTTGGATCCTGCGATGCAATGGAGAACACGGACTGTTTTACGAGTATATGCTTGGACGCTACACGTGCGTTCGTCGTTTGCACCGCTGAACCGATTGCAGGCGGAACCGGTTACTGGATGACAAGGTGAATTATGCTGGCATTCGGACGCTGGATCAACTCCACAAGTACATATTGTCTCGCGGAAGCGAAACGCAAGCTCTTGGGTGTTCGACTCCGTAGATGGTTTAGTCCTGTTGCTGCCAAGCAGTATGATGATTCTCTCGACGCCCGAGACTCCGAGATCAGGAACCCGCCTTGGGAGGCTTAGACTCGATTGGGTATGGTACGAGGTACATACACAGGTTGATACCGACATGATCTGATGGCATCCGAAGTTCGTTTCTTTTGCAACCGCTTAGATATTTAGGGCCTATATTAGGTTTACCCAAGGCTTTACCAAGGCCTTGGACCTGCATTGAGCACATATACGGTCATAGTATTCTGCGTCAGATGTTGACTCGGGGGACCTGCCATCGTCACTTGACTTGACTTGGCCCTGTCGTCAGTGGCAGGCTGAGGCTGTTGACTCCGGCCAACGGGGGACCTGCATCTGTCAGCGCGCGCGGTGTACCGGAGTTATCGCTTACCGGGCGATACGTTGAACTCAATTGAGAACCCCAAGTCGTTTGAAAGCAGCGAAGTGTGATTGGACGACGCGGAGAAGGAAAAAAAATGTTTGAGGGTCCCTGCGCTAACTCGAAAGAAAACTTGCATGCTGCGCCGGCAAGTCGAGACGAGGGAATACCGAACAGCGTATGCCGAAATAAAACAAGTGTCCATAGACGTCACGTGCCGCCTTGATAGGATCCGCAGCCTTTCAACATCGAACTTTTGAGCAGCACTATCAGGATCAGCGATTCGGAAAGCGAATGAATGAATAAATGAATGTGATAGTCATGGCTGTACGGCGCACCTGTGGCGTTCCCTCCCGATCACGAGCGACGGTGGTGGTGCGTCTCATGCCAAAAACGCCACCGGCGCCGCGCCCCCCGACGCACACGGCGCGAAAAGTACTGTATACACAGAGTACTGTATCACGGACCACAATCACAATCCAAATACGGAGATGTGGGAGATCGAGCCCGTCGTACATGTTCAAAGTGTGTCGCGTCACAGGAGTATTTCGGGCCAACGATTCCATCATCTTCTTTTGCTTCGACGTTCGAACGTTCAACGTTCAGGGACCAGGACCGGGCTTTGGGCTTGCGTCGAGTGGTTCGGACTAGAAAAGAAACAGGATCCCGGTTTCGGATCATCGGGAGCCAGGGAGCCCCGTCGGAGACCACTTTGCTCGCGTCTTGGAGTATCAGTCGTGTGTCACAGACGCACGGAGTTGTTTTCTGAATCCCATCCCACCAATAACGGGGCCGGCGGCGCCGTCTTCACGTCACGGCGGTCGTGGTGTCAGAGATCCAACCATGGGCCAGTTTCACAGACGCACCGTGTTGATTATGAACCCTATGATTCTTATCCCGATGGGCGCCCCCACCATCATGTTCACGACACGGTGGTCGTGATTTGAAAGAGAACCGACCATTGGGGGATGGCAATGTACTTACGACTAACAACGCGCAGCCTTGCCGCTGAATTAGACCTATAGGATTAACGCGGCCGTTTTCACATGTACGGGCGCAGGCACCCAGCATCGCCGGGATGAACTTACCAAGCTTATTCGAACGGAGCGCACGTTGGAGCAACCTGAGCTGTGCATATGAGGGGCCGAAGAGGTCAGGTGAAGTACGATATTCCCAAGATAGGTATACAACGATCCACTTTCAATTTCCGGGGTGGGAGTCCCTCACGTAGGTCCCGAACTATCGGAAGGGAAGAATGATATGAATATGGGAATCGGATGACCTCGTGGTCGAAGCAGCCCTCGCCAAGAACAAAGAACAAGCCCAACAAGGACGAAAACCAAGGAACTCGGCATGTTGGGTTGACCGGATAGTGATATTCGATCAAGCACGTACCGTACGGATGAACGGGACGCTCTAGACCTGTGTACGCAGCAAGTGCGCAATATGACCGTGGATGGCATGAGAGACCCAGCGATAAACAGTGATGACTGAAGCCCATTTGGGTTTTGATAGATTGGATGGCTCGACCTGTCGACCCATGTGAAATGGCCGGCGGCATTTCTATTATGGAAGGGGGCCGATATGATGAGTTGACAACAAGTTTGATGAATCCAAGGCCTTCCTGCCGGCGATCTAGTGGGGGTAGATGAAACTGTCGTTCATATCACCAGAGGATGAGCGTCAAGTCGACTTGGTGGAGGTGTTCGTGGTGGTATACGTGACCCATCGTATAAGGGATGGGGAAAAACGTCGTTTTCAGCGGCCGCGGCAGCCGTCACATTGGGCGAATATATTGAACAATGGAGCTGGAAGCTAAAACGCGCACTACAAGAGACGATCTTTCTCCGTAATGAAATGCCGCATCAAGGGTTTGAAGGGGATTCCTGACTTCTCGAAACGTGTCTTGCCTGTCAATTGTGCGTAGTCATTGTTCTGCTATTGTCAAATACGTCGATGTAAGCCAATATATACCCGCACAAAGGTACCTCGGAAGACTGACCTAGTTACATGAGCTGGTGCAAACGCCGGGATCTGCAGCGAACTCGCGACGCAAAACTTCACAGGGATCTGCGCCTCGTGTCGTACTGAGGTGAAACCGTACCGGCACATCACTCGAAACTCCATCCGTCCGGCGTTGAACTGGAGAAATGGAAGACTGTCAAAGTCGATCAGGGTGAAGAGAAAAGTATCCGTGTGAGAGCCTTGCAGGAAGCCAAGCACATGGACAAGGGCACTCTAAACCCACTTTGATAGGGGGGCCCGAATGTCAGCTGAGCGATACTAGTAACTAGTAACTAGTAATTCGCTTCCTGATATGACCTGTCCTAGTAGTCATTGCGTGTCGTTACCTAGGAAAGGGGGGTTGCCTCGTGTTGGAGTCGCGCAAGTGTTCCACGGCATTCACGTCAAGGGTGGTGCCACACACGAGCCGCCTTGACTCATGATGGAGAGTGACGAGGTTGTCAAGGTGCTAACAGCCCATCAACAGTACCGGACCCAACGAGCGCAAGGAACTACTGTACTAGTACAGGGAACAATGATCAATTAAACAACACTGCCGCATCGCCGGATATGGCATGGGTGTTATCGGGTGCACATGGCTGTGGGCCTTGGAATTGCGGTGAGTGTAGCCACTCGCAATCATATGGGAAACTTTTCGAGTCCAGTGCGTATGTACTGACATTATGCTGTGGACCGGCTAGCATAATTGCATATGCGAAGCAGCCTGGCGGGAGGCCAGCGGGCTTCGCCGGGACAGATCTGCTTGCCCCCCTGGCCGAGTCACTCATGCTAGCCGTCCAATTGTCATGACGACCCTAGGAAAACAAGCAGAAGATGGAGCAATGTGGAAGGGCTCATGGTGACTCTCCTCAGCTCCACGTGGTGGTGGGGCCGGACGTCCATGATGAGGACCTGTCCGGGGACCGTTGGATGCTTGGCAGATTGATATGTTCCGAGTCTGATGCGATTCGGGAAGCAGAGCGAGCGTGTATCTACGGCAACTCATTGCGGTGTCGGGGACAGAGATTAGGCCGATCCCCTGTCAAACTTATTGTGTGACTGCGCCGACCCTGGACTGGGATGTGAACGTGTGACGGGTCAACGTAACAGCAATAAATATTAAACTTTGCTTTCTCTTTCGATGCTTTCTATAAAACACGGCCTCGTCCTCCTCCCCCATCACTCTCTCCACTCGCAAATGATCATGCATCCCTCGTATTCCCCCCTCTTCACCCTGGGCTTGCTGGCCGAACACTGCCCCATTGGCTCGTCGTCGCGTCCGCTGAGCAGCAGCCCTGTGGAGGATGCACTTCCCACCACCACTTTATCCCAGAATGTCTCGAACGATGATGACGCTTCTGCCATCTATTTCACGCTTCAGGCCCGCAAGCGGGACACCGTCGAGCTCCGCTCTTTCCTCTACCTCGACCTAGCAGACCACAAACGGCATGCTCCGTCCCACAAACGCAAGCTCTCCATCCTGTCCAAGTCCACCAGCTGGACATGCACCGCCGACGTAAAATCCATCTATGACTTTGCGTACGTCCCATACGTTACCTCACGACATCATGTTCTCACGTTCCCTTAGACGAACCGAGAAACCTGTAATTATGATGTCTCCCGCCCCTGCGGTACCTACTCGCCGTCGGGCGTCGAAGGAGTCATTGCGGAACATCCCTTCTCCAAAACCAGCACCCTCTGCTACGTTACCTGATCTTCCTATCGCCTCCGACCCCCGTTCTCCGCCGTCTTCTGCGCCACGGTCCTCCCCATCAAAGAAGCGCTCAGCCTCCACCGTCGTCAGTTCACTGCTTCCTCCCACCCCTCGCATGCGGCGGCCGGCATCACTATGTTCTGAATCCATCAGTTCTCGTGATCGTCGAAAGAGCCGGATGGATGCGCTTGCATGCCTCGAAGGCCGCTCGCGTGCTCCCAACCGCGTCCCCCGCTCCTCCAACCTCCGAAACAACTTTATGAGCTTCAGTGACGACGAAGACGAGAAATCAACAACGCACAAGTCGAGCGCGCCATCCCCAACCCCAACGCCTGTCGTCCAGGTCGAGGACCAGAGCGCCTTTGCGGATGTGGAGGACGAGGTGGATGCCATCATTCCCACTCTTAAACGCAAGCGGGAGGCCGTGGACCGGACGAAACCTGCACCACCCGCAAAGCCTGCACGTAAACGGCGGAGCACCATCGAAAGTTGGTTCCCACTCAAAAGTTTCATCGATTTCAAGGACGACGATCTGTCGTCCTGGAACTGGCGCAGTTTCATCGAGATTGGCGGTGTCGCATAGATGTTGCTTGAACCTATCCTAATAGCATGCTTTTTCACATTTCACAGTTCGCTTTACGGTGGCAGGGCCACCGGTGCAGCTCAACATTTTGTATTGTATATCGTTATATTCAGGTACCATACTTGAATTCTTCGTTGCTGCTTGGTGGACGCGCGTCCACTTCCATACGTACTTACATGGACCACACCATAGTTTATTCTGTATCACAACCATAGCTATAACCACCCCTCCTAATGCACACATGTCCCCTTACCCACTTGTGTACATTAATTTATTTTCTTGCACGCTCCTTGACATGTCCACTTGCTTTGTCTTTTTTTTGTCACTTGCGCGCATGGCGCATCTAATCGCAACCCATGAAACACGGGAATTTCGTTTCACGCCATTCCACGCACTCGTACGATGGTCGCCGTTCACTGGCGTTGCACCGTTTGGCTTTTTAGCATTTCCGATCGATCAATTGACGCGTCACGACGCCAACTGAACGTGTACGCACGTGGAACGTTGACGTCGCACGTTTCAGATCATCGTCATCATCATTATCATCATCAGGCCCGTCGTGTGATTCTCTTACTAGGAAAGTTTCTGCGCTATTGTAAGTAGTGCACGTGTGGTTCTGGAAAACCACGGGTTGTATACTGTGAGTACCGGAACGGTTTATCTTCCGTGTCGGTCGGAGTGAGAGTCCGTCCGACTCGGCTCGGCGGCCGACTTGAAGTGCTACTGTAGTGACCCGGTCCCGTCCGAACCAAGCCCCGAGCTACAGGTATCTTGACGTCTCGGTCGCGCAAGTGTGGCATGTTCCATCAATCGAGTGCGGGTTTTACAAATCAAAAAGTGGTACGGGTCCGTCTAGTGATAACGGCTGTCATCGGTATCAATCGCGGGGTACAGGTTACACAGGTTATCCGGGTTAGCAGCGTTTTACAAAACACATGATAAATAAATCAATGCTTTCCAGTCATGGCGTCGTCTCGGACCATCGTGATACAAAAGGCGGTGGGGCCGCAACACCCAGGGATCCTCGCTTCGACACCCATCCCGACGGCATCGATCCGTCAATCAGGCTGGTTTTCGCTCAAGCTCCGTGGACACGCGTTTCAGGCACCGATAATCACGCTCGTTTCGTCATGCTCCACGTTCGCTATCACCGGGGAAGAGGAAATAAACATTGGGAGGGCTCAGGGAGGGGGAGTGGGGGAGGGGGTATGACATAATGGATGACGGTGCATCAGGTCATCCAGGGGGCAGCTTCATCATCGCCCCAGGAGCCTCCCGAGGAGTCCCGAGGTCAGGGAGCTACTGCTGGTGGGACTCGTCGCGTTGGCCATGCCCTCATGCTGCACCTCATGATCATAATAATAATGGTCCGCGTTCAGGGATCCGTACATGGATTGCCGACGGAGCGTCCCTGGGGAATGCTGTGGGGCATGCATACGAGACGGCAAGGTTGGGGCATGATAAGACGGCGAAGGGAATGAAGATAGGGTTGGTCCAGACCCGGACGGCGATAGAGCGGGCGACGTCGGATTAAAGTACTGCGAGCGGTGCGTGTGTAGTGCGGTGGGATGAGAAGGTGACGTGCTTTGTCTGGGTAGCGGAGGCGCTCGCTTCAATCGACTGTCCTTGTCCTTGTCCCTTTCCTTTGCCTTTTCTTTCTCCCTGACGCGCTTGGACTGGTTCCCGCTGTCATGGTCATGTCGCGGTGTCTGCTGTCGATCGAGTGGCGCTCCTCGGGGCCGAAGCTCGGGCATGTCGATCTTGCTGAGATGTACCGTAAGGCTCTTCGGCGGGGTATACTCTCTATTCTTGCTCTTCCCTTCATTGTCATTCAGATTGATAATACGGGGACCTTTTTGTGGCGCCACCCCCTCGTTGGAGTCATAGAGCACGTATTGATGGAGATCTGGGTCACCTGTGTCCGATACGTAAGATAAGCGGATGCGTTTGAAGGGGCTCGCGCGACGCACCAACTTTATAGCGCAACCGTTTGGTCTCTTCGACGACATGCAACACCTTGGGGACTTGATTCGGATCCGAGGAACGCACGCTGATGAACAACATCGCATCGTCCTGCATACGAAAAAAAAAACGCAAGTGACGTATGAATAAGATGGACAGGTCAAACAAGAGAGGATGCGCACCTGCAAGAGCTGCGCGCAAAGCTTGGCGTAGTCGGTGGCGGCGCCCTCATCGAGGACGGTCACCTCGTTGACTTCCCCTCTACCCAGCTGGAGCTCGGCGATGCGTTCGATGCCCTTCTTGGGGGCTGGTTTTGGGGGTGGTGTGGGCGCTGCTGTTGGTGATGGAGTACTGGAGATGGGCGTGGTCGTGGAGGTCGATGATGTAGGTGCGATTACGATCGTATTGGGATCGTGATACACATCGCTCGCGTCTTGGAACGTCAAAAGTGCTGTCAGGATGACGATCTCGAGGCCTTTCCGGTCATCGATATCGAACCTAATCATACAAAAGCCATGATCATGAGTCCCGCACCCGCCGGGTCAGAGCGGGAGAGAAAGGCAAGCGTTATAAAACGAGGGGAGAGAGAAAACACACCGATTGAGATTATAATCCAGGATCTGGACCGACGCCGTTCGAATCCGTCCAGGTGGTTCTTTTGTCACCGCGACGAGCACGGGTGGATCCGGCTTTCGAATGATGAAGCATTCTTCGCGTTTCCATTCGAATTCGTGTCTGGGTGGGGAAAAGGATAACATCGGATGGGCGTCGTCGTGCGATAAGAAAAAGGACGACTTACGTCTCCCACTTGAAAAGCCATCGAAAGGTGAGCGTGCCGGTGTACTTGAGCTCGACGATGTTCGAGGGATTGTAGAGCTCCAGGGTCTTGTGTTTACTCGTTGCGCTAGGAGCAGTCGCACTCGCCAACAACGCCCCAGAGAGCGGATCTGTACACTAGCGGCGTGAGTGACCCCCGACCGGGCTCAGAGTGCTCGTAAGTTCTCGTACCAGTTACTTCAATTTGGTAGACTTGTTGTTGCTGTGGGATGATACGGCGTTTACGATAGTGAATCGTCCCCGAGCCGTCGGTGAGGTCGACCACAGTTCCAGCTGGGTACGACGGGTTCGGTGTGAGGAAGAGGGTGAATAGATTTTGATCGAGGCTCATGAGACCGGATCCAGCGTTGACAATTAGAGAGTCGTCGGAGGGTGCGAACAAGGACGGCGGAGTGCTGTCAAGCCTGGCGCTTACTACTAGATGGGGTCAAGACGGTCTTGCGCAAGTCATTGCAAAATACAGCTTGGTTTCCGGTGTCACCACTGCGCAAAACGCAGTAAAGGACTTATCAATTTGGGGCGGTGCATCGCAAGAGCCTTTGGCATACGCGGGGTAGAGGCTTACGTGCCTACTGCACTGCCGTTGACTCTGATGTATCTCGTTCCTTCAAGTTGCCTCGCTCCAACGTGCATGAATGATGACTACTAGCATTGGCAAGGAAGATCAGTGAATCGGTACAGAATGTCGAAGGCGGTCTAAATTGCTTCTGACCAGACATCCGGTGTAAGAGGTACGGATAGAATCTACACACTACTTGACTTGGGGATCGAGCTCAACGTCCAGTGCTAAAGCGCAAATTGGAGGGCCATAGCGCTCAATAATCGTCCCTAGAGAGACTGGAGTACTGCCTGGCCTTCGGGATTCAGATTAATGGATATTCACATATCTACCTGTAAAGGACAGAAGAACAACGCCTTAAACCAAGCAGGTTTGTGCTCACTTTGGACTGCCACCGAACACCCGAGACCTCTGAACGCACTGACCCAGGTGGCTCTGCAACTGGCTTGGTACTACATAAATATGAAATTCTTTTCATACTCATCGACAGAGCTTAACCCGTTTCCCCCATTCGACCATTCGAGGTACTGCAATTCGTCTGTAATGAGATGGCATCGTCCATTCTGACTCTAGCACCTTGCCGATGCGTTTGCAGGACATAAACAACCATGGTTCACCTGACTCCGCACACGCTCATCACTGCTTATAGTGTCGAGGGCATCTTCCTGGGTGCGTGGTCATTCCATCCACTCCCAGTTCCCACTGACGATATATTTCAACAGGCATGAAGTAAGTCTCGTCATACGATGTACAGAACGTGAATCGTTGACAATGATGTAGCTGCGTTCTGTATGCATTCTGTGCCTACACGCTCTGGGGACAAAAATCCACGTCTTGCAGGTAACGACGACATGTTCACACCTCATGTGCAACAATGAAGCCAATGAGACCATCTATAGGCTGCTTTTATTTATTAACACCGTGCAGTTTCTGCTATGCGTGGTGCAAATCACCCTTCATGGGGTTCATCTCTTCATCATATTTACTGTCCTCACCGGTAACATCGGAGTATACCTCCAGCATGTCAATGGCAATATCGTAGGAACCAGCGTGATATACAACATAAACGTGAGCTTGTTCACTCTTGTTCCCCCTTCGTTGCTGATTAGTTACGCTTCTTTGGCTTGCAGTTTGTTATCGGAGGATTCTTGTCGGTTTGTGCAACTCATATCTTCCTGCCACCTGCGCTTACAAGAGGAACACAATCGCACAGATCTGGCGTCTCTATGTCTTGTATGACCACGATATCAGGGTTTGCATCCCTGCCGTGTGTCCTCTCCACTTTTGATGAGAACATGATTACTCACGCACGCTCTTTCAGTTCATCGCTTGGATTGCGCAAATTTGTGCGTGATCTCGTCACCCTCGTACACACCCGCGCTTAACACATCTCCAGGTGCGAGCGGATTAACAATCCACATTTGTGCAACAGTACCAATCATCACGACCCGTTTCAATGCCGTCAATATGCTATTATGGGCGTTCATCACAGCGTTAAACCTCTGCGTGGCAATCCCTATCTGCCTTCGCCTCTGTATCGCGCAAAGGAGAACACACACGATCTTAAGCAGCTCTCCATACAAATCGGTCGCCATCATCATGGTGGAATGCGGCGCATTGATCACTCTGTGCAGTGTCGCGATGATGATTCTCTACGCTCGTCGTTATGCCTATGCTCTTGTCAGTCTTGGGATTGCGACCGAGGTTGCGGTGTGTCTCTTCTCCTTTGGCAAGTCCTATTCTTTCCACGGATTGATCGTCCTGTCCATAGATTGCGTCTCAGTTACTCATCACCGCGCGGCATGGAATGCTAAGTCAGGGTCATGACGCTTTCAACCCGTCTTCGACGACGCTCGGGAACAGCGTGGTGCGAACGGAGTCCCGGACCGGACACCTCGATGCATCCATGACGCCCGTAAAAACGAACACGCTTTGTTCAATATCCCCGGAGCCAAATCCGGAGGATAACAAAGGTTGGCAGCCGCTTGATGATATGTGAGGAAGACGTGTCTATGACTGTGGTTCTCTCACTCCTTTACGTACCATTCTCGCTCAGTGTATTAGTTCTATCAGCTCCAGGTCTTCATATCTGAGGCGGTTAAAGCGGTCCCAGGTGGTCGCGAGGGACTGGTCATGACAGGTCGTTACCAGGTTCTCGGGTTAATGGAGACTACTGCCGAGAGTCATTCGAGCTTCCTTGCTTGAAAGGTTTCAGGACGGCCATAATTATCTTTCCTCGGTGCGGATAATATTTCACGCGCTGCCTTTGTTTAGTCTCACATTTACAAGGTCTCTGGGATCACCAAATAGTGCCGAGAAGCATTAAGCTATTAAAAACTCGTCGGTCGGGATACGTGGGGTTTCATCCCACCTCCAAGTCTCAACTCGTTTGTCGTCTTTGTGAGCCCAGGTCGGCATTTCCCGAGTTTGAAATTTGGCTGACGGAGCGCGAGACTTGGATAGGAGGTGGCTTCGCCA
>JBBPSC010001230.1:0-10957 GCA_038093395.1 Baorangia bicolor | reverse complement strand
GGTTCGTGCGGTGGTGGCAGACTGCTTGGAGGGAAGCCACGCGTATCTGGGGTGGACACGGGGGGAGGTGCATCTGTGCGAGGGGCGGTGGAGGTGTATATCATCTCCGCCTGCACTGATTGGGAAGTGAAAGGTTGTGCGTATTGCTGAGGCGCCCAAGATTCTTGCTGCCACTGTTGGGCATGGGCGGAAGAGATGTTGTACGGGGCCGGTTGGTACGTGGTAGAGGATGCATATGACGGTGATGGTTGAAAACTCGGCTGCTGTTGCGGAGACTGGGTCTGAGACGTGTTTGAGCGTACGGCCCGCCCCGAAGCCTGGGCAGGGGGTGCCGTGGGCTCGAATGGAGTGGTGGGATATGACGAATAGTCATAAGAGGAACCCGTTTGCTGATGATGGTACATGTAGCCTGTATGATGCAGGAATGGATTGCTACTGGAAACACGGCGGCCGTACGCGCTTTTATGCGTGGCGATATCGCAGGGACAGAGGTGGTGTGTGCAAACTCGGAACGCGATCCCGTGTTAGGAGTCTCTGGGATGCTTGACACGAGGCTAGCTATAAATCCGAAATGAACAATGAGTGAGAGAAGAGATCAGCATCGAGTGTTAATGATTAGCTCTGGCACGCAACGATGAACCAGGACAGCAAGCGGTGCCGCAAACTTAGGGTATGCCAGCGTAGTACGGTGCGCGGAGTCAGACCTGCCGCATCGGAGGGAAGGGTGTGTCAGAGCAAGACGACCAAATCCTCACATTATACAACACAACAAGTTGGCAGCCTCGGCGCTGCTGGGTTTCCAGCGGTCTGTCGGTTATGTGAATAACATCAAAGATCAGTGAAGAGCCACGGAGGTCCCAAGGCACTTGAACACAAACTGTAGGTATTTGATTCCGCTGTCACTGGATGTCAACGGCTAAGATGTAATTTGGCAAGGTGCCCGATGCCATTGGAGTCGGAGGCTGATTACAACCGATCGCTAGATGGCCAGCGGGTGTGGTAGTATCTACAATCTCATGGACCCGATGCCTGCCTCAACTACTCACGCCAGTAGGGTACCCTTGATCGACCGAACTCGCTACGGAACCCGCGAGGAGGCCGCACTGCAAGCAGCCGGCCGACAGAAGTTAATTATCATGGCCACTGAGAAACGACCAGGAAACGGAAGACAGTGCTTCCTAACTTCACCGACCAAATTGCCAGATATGACCAACACGCTTGTATCATCCTATCCAAATGTCCGTCTATTAGATAAAATGCAAGATGTCGATATGATAATGACAATTGCGACTCCTTCATAATGGTGGCGTGCGGAAAACTGAGACAGAACGAGCGAACGTGCAATTAGTAGAATGTTATCCCGATTGTAAGTCATCCTGTCCCTTCAGCCTTCTGTTATCTCCCCACTCACTCGACCTGCCCATACCACCAGCGCTTTGGATGGCCGGTTGGCTATCGTCATCGTTTCCTTCTTCGTCCGAAATTGGCTTGGCAGGGTTTTTTGTGGTGCCGAGTCCACCCGACGCGCGTTCCTGCGCCCGCCTGCGTCTGCGAAGAATCTGTTTGCGGTCCCGAATCGCGCGACGGTACTCCGACCCGTCACCATAAAACAGCGAGTACTCGCACCGCGGACAGATCCACTCATCCACAGGATTAACTATCTGTGTTCTTGGAGTGATAGTCTCCTTTTTTCGTCGACGAGGAGGGAGTTCTGCAGATAGAAATCGAAGAGGTTGAGGACCGAGTGAGTTTTGCGCGTTTAGGGTGGCCTGGACTGGGTTGACAAGCCCAGAAGAAGGAAGGCGAGAAGGGACGTAATTGTTACGGTGGTGCGGATTTGACGCAATAGCGAGTGCATTACGCTTTTTCTTCTTGCTCCCGCGACTTTTCCCTGATGGGGACAAATCTGAAGGATCCGCTGATTGGTCACCACCCGGCAAGGAGGGCTGGATCTTGCCCGACCGTTTCGTCCGAGATGCTCTGCTGGCAGCAAGGGCCGCCTGCTTTGCTTCCGCGGCGGCTTTAGCGGCTCTGGCTGCTTGTCGCGCGAGCTCGGCTTCGAAGCGTGAACGGAGTGCCAGCACCTCCTCTTTTGTCGCAATAAGGCGATCAAAAGCTGAGATAAAAACCGAGATGATCAAGCTCTACCATCAGCAGAGAATATGAGATCATCACTCACTCGCGCTGGGGAACGTAAACGTGAACTGTGCGGCCGGGAATGAAACACCCTTTTGAGTGGCTCTGCGAGCGGACGCCTGCGCCACTGCAGCACGGGCCAATCGAGGACCTCGTCGACGAGATAGACGTACTTTCGGTGGAGTAGAGTCAGAGCTGAACATGGTGCTGACGAAGGGCAGGTGTGTAGAGAGTGCCTGATCAAGCGCAAGCGCATCTCCGAGTGACAAGGCACCGAGAACAGCCGCGAGCTGACGCTTTCTGTGTTTGAGCAGTTCCTTGTGCTGCAAGCCCGCGAGGGTAGATGGACTAATCTTGCCTTTCCTTGGCAGCTGAGCCATCAAAGAGGGTGGAGCAACGAGGACATCGAGATCTTGATTCGGCCTCCCCGTCGACAGCACACTGTCGCCTATATCTTCTTCCACACTGAGTGGCAGGCTCACTTCCCTCCCATTTACAGACCCAGATATATTGGCCGGAACCTTCCTTTTCTTCGTGTTTCCCGGCTGCTGTAGATGGTCGGTGTAATCACCTTCGCCATGATCCTCGTCCTGCTTTCCCGATCCCAGCCCCTCTGCGAATCGCCGGTAGACAGCACTCAGATCAAAGGTCTGAGAGAGAGATCCCGAGAGATTCCCATCAAGGACCTCGCTCTCAACGCCCCGTGTGATATCGCCACCGCCGAGCACGGAGGAACGATAGGACTGCAAGGCCATTTGAGATGAAAGGGAGTCGGCACGTGCGATGAGCTCCTCTGCAAGTGATTCTGCACCACCAAGAAGGTCGGCCATGGGTTGAATGAGGTCGTCTGGTTCAGAGACCTGTACAACAACATCGGATGTGCGTCTGCGTTTAGGTAATGGTTTGAGCCTCCTCAACGGCGGAAATTCAGGTGCATCGAAAGCGGGCGAAGAGCCTTGGTGATGCATCGTTGCAAGGCTCTAGAAAGAAGTTTTCAAGAAAGCACCGTCTGCAGAGAATGAAGTGGCAAAGAAACACGAGCTGACGTGTAGCCGGCGTTGGCTAGAGATGTTCGCCTTGGCTGTCGTGAGATCAGAGTGCCACTGACGAAAAAAGTGCAGGATGATGTTCCGGACTCTCACTGAATTTACAAGTCTAGGAGAGTTGCCATCGAATAAGAAAAAGGAGTACGGTACAGGATATGCGATGCTCTAACAGTTAATAGTGTCTCGTGATGCTATGAGGGGATATCAAAATAATGTCCGACTTGCGCATCGCAATGCCAATAAATGATGGGGTATCGCGAAACGGAAGACCGACACTAAGGGTAGGATGTGTAGCCGCTCATGGTCTACGGCCCGCCGCTTACGTCTATCTATAATGCGGACGGGAATGAGGTGATGGTGGCGCGCGGTGGGAGAAGTGGAGAAGGCGGAAAGACAGACACGCCGATGACAATAGAAACACAGACGGGATAAGATAGGCCGTATAGTCTTCATGATGAGCAGGTGCAACGAGACAAATCCATTCGAAAGAGCAGCACAAAGTCCGAGCGATTCAGAGAGAGCGAGAAACGGACAGCGAGAATGAGGCGAGAGACCGGTTTATTGAGTAATGGTTTTCATGTGAGACCGGATCGATAATAAGGTGCTTGAAGGACTGTGTAAGGAAGAAATGAATGACGATGGTTACGTTGAATCTTGCGCAAGGTTTTTTTTTCACCACCAGCTGGATCCACCATTGCCATAGCTATTTCCGCCTCCGCCAAAACCACCATAAGATGGTCCTCCTCCATATCCCCCCCTACCACTGTATCCGCTGTACCCCCCGCCGCTACCGTACGAGCCACTTGATTGGCGGTAGTCGCGGTTGCCACCACGGCCTCTGGCACCTCCACGACCACGGCCACGGTAACCGGTACCAAAGGTTGTCTCCTGGACCACGGATTCCAACCAAGGAGGAGTTTCCTGATTAGCTTCACGGAGCAGTTCTACTAGGTCCCTGACAATGTTCTTGTTACCACGGTTGAAGAATGCGGTAGAGGTACCCGTGTTACCCGCACGACCAGTACGACCAATGCGGTGCACGTAATCGTCAATGTCAGAAGGCAGATCATAGTTGATCACGTGGGTAACATTGGGAATATCGAGACCACGAGCAGCGACAGCGGTAGCGACGAGGATAGGAGTCCGTCCGGTGCGGAACGTTTGCAATGCCATTTCACGCTCACGTTGAGAACGGTCGCCATGAATGGACGTGGCGGGGAGATGGTTTGCCATGAGGAAGTCGGAAAGCATATCGGCCATCCTCTTGGTCTCAACAAAGACGAGGGTTAGACCACCCGGAGGTTCGGATGCAAGGAGGTCAAGCAGGACAGAGCGCTTGTCAGGGTCTTCAACATACTCGATCTTCTGCGTGATATTTTCCGAGGTGGATCCTACACGCCCGACAGAGAGGAAAATGTAATCTTTGAGGAAGTCCCGAGCGAGCATCTGAATATCGCGAGGGAAGGTTGCGCTAAACATGAGAGTTTGACGATCCTGGACACCAGGCATATCTTCGCCTTGCACAATGCGCCTGATCTGGGGTTCGAAACCCATATCTAGCATGCGATCAGCCTCATCGAGGACGAGGTAACGAATGTTTGCCAAGCTGATACGGCCTCGCTCGATCAAGTCTACGAGACGTCCAGGTGTGGCGCTGAGGAGATCACAACCGCGCTCGATCTGACGCAATTGTTGGTTGATATCGGCACCTCCATACACAACGGCAGGGCGAACCCAGGAGCGATAGGCGAATTTACGAGCCTCATCGTGAATCTGGCTAACCAGCTCACGGGTGGGAGCCAAAATCAGGGCGGTGGGGTAGGCTTTACGTGGGCGTGAGTAACCCATCTGGGGTGTTTCGGCAGGTGGGGCACGAGGCCCAGAAGCGAAGGACGCTGATAGGATAGGGAAGAGGAAACCTCCCGTTTTTCCTGAGCCCGTCTTCGGTTGCACGTTAGCTGACACACGTTCACCCGCAGTATAGTAGAATGGGGGCTCACCTGAGCACAGGCCATTAAATCTCTATTGGCAGCAACAATGGGAATGGAGTACTTTTGAACCGGAGTTGGCGTATTGTAACGAGCGAAAGAAATGTTCTCAAGGAGAACAGGATCTAGTGGTGGGTTTGTGAAAGCAGCGACGGGTTCGGGTACTCCGGCACCAGTAGCTTCGACAGGGATATCATCGTATTTCTCGAAATTGATGCCAGTATGCTGCTTGGACGGATCGGAAGCGTCTCCGAAAAGTTCCTTCTCAAGACGCATGTTGCGGGAACCGACGACGTGAGCGCCGTTGCGCCACACACCGGCTCCAGGCATATCGCGTGGAGGGCCATCTCCTCGGCTCTCTTTCGAGGTCCAGCCATTTGTAGTGGGACGACCAGCCCAATCAATTGCAGCCCCACCACTGCGCGGGGAGCCAAAAGCACTATTTCCAAAACCGCTGGGTTTACTCCTTTCATTGTGTCCTCCACGTAATGATTCATAACCACTGCGAGGCGATGCGCGTGGATCGTTCCAGCCGGACCTAAATGAGCGCCGGTCAACTGCGGAATTAGATGCAGGATACCACACGACATACCCATTGGTGGATGGAATTGGAGATGGAGAGGAAGCAGCGCGCTGCGCGTTTCTCAAGTGGGGAGGAACATATGCAGATTTTGTCCCATGGATGCCGAGAGAAGCTGTAGAGGGTGAATGAGGGTTGCATAGTGAACAAGACGCCAAAACTGACCAAACTGAGTCTCGAGACTTGCATTACCGTTTACAATTCCATTGGTCATATTAGAAGAAAACGATGAACTTCAAAGTTCTTTTTTCTGTACCGAGTGTGTTGTGTATAGTGGGAGGAAGAGAAAGAAAGCCAAGAAGCACAAAATCGGCACGAAAAAAATCAGCTGGGAATTGCTGACCAATAAATCACCCATTTTGGAATTTTATTTCCCACGCATAGCATTGACATGACCTGCACTGAACACGTACCAAGTTGGCTTTAAACATGGCCCAACCTCAACTTCAACAGCAACAAGGGTTGCCTCCACAACCGGGGCAGCCCCACCCGATGCAGCGACCGCCGCAGATGATGCCCACACCGCAGCCTGACCCTGTCATGCAAGCGCGCATCGACGACGACTTTCGTCCAGTCAACCTCGCCGTCGGCGGTCCCGGCCACGCGTTCGCGTTCTGCAACAAGCACAAGGTCGAAAAGTGTGACGAATGCAATTTAGACTTTACCGGTCTTAATCGTATCTCCAAAATTCTCGTCACCAATCCCAACCTTCGCTGCCCACCTCCTCCGAACGTCGTCCAACAGAAGCTTTCACAGGCAGTCACGAACACAAAGGACGAGGGAAACGTACGCATAGAGTCCGGCATAGCGTACACAGTCGCTCATACTGTAGGCAGAACCTCTACAAACTCAATAAACGCAAGGAGGCCCTTTCCAAGTACAATCTTGCTGCAAGCATTGCAGTGCAACGTCCACCTTGGGAAAGTTCAGCAGTGTTTCGGGAGGAGTTGTCTACTGTCATCTCAAATAGATCGACAACCTTGTTTGAGCTTGGTGACTATCTCGGCGCCCTAGCTGACGCGGAGACTGTCATCACCATTCGCCGCAACTGGCCAAAGGGTCATTTCAGGAAGGCAAAGGCACTTGTGGGCCTTGGACAACTCGAAGAAGCCATCGAGTCAATATCTCTTGGGTTACAGTTTGAGCCCAACAACACCGTGAGTACTGCTCCGAGTCACCTCGCCCGTACCTGATCCCTCTATAGGAATTGAATGGTTACATGGCTGAACTCCACAAACTCGCCGAAACTCGTGGCTCCGCAGCATCGACGTGCGAAGGTACAGCACCTGATGCCCCTCCGCCGGAGTAGATGGCTCTTGTATACCTTGTCTCCGATGTCCTCGTGCATTTTACTACTTGCTTTGTATCGTCGTCGGCCACAGACACAAAAATGGAGTGAAGCATGTGTGTAATGCTGTGAAATCGTAACTGCGGGTCGTTAGCCCATCATACGTGTCGATCCTGCGATATGTTGCCCAGGTTTTGCTGATGGCCGGCGGCAAGCGTCAAGAACTTGTGTGAACATGATAAAATTAAAATCCTTGGCTCAGCCGTACAAATTCAAGCCTCGTCAAACATTGTCATCGCTGTTGGACGCGGCCCTCGAGAAGCCCGAGCTATTTATTTTATTTTTAATTCTCGGTAATTCCCCGACCCAGTGGCACTGTGGATGGTGGTACGAACTTCAAACCCCGCCCAACTTTGTTCCTCACGGCTAAGTACCAAAGTACTACAGATCGCCTCTCCACAGCGGTGGGAAGGAGCCTGCCCCCCTTGCCAGTACACTCAACCGATCTGAATCAGACGACGATCAGATCTTCAACCGGCTCATCTAGCGCAAGCTTCGGTCATATTGACAAGTGTACTCCAACCAGCCTCGGCTCGATCAGAACTTTGTAATGATAACGTCCCCGCAGTTCCTGTGATGAATGACGCCACCTGATGCGACGTATGCCTCTCTTCTAGAGCCATGCCTACGCAGTCACCCAATGATGGCAATGCCGTGCAGTCTGGAGACACTGTGCACCTAATTCAGAGTGCCGAACCAGCTTACCATACAGGTTTCTCGAGATTAGGACCTGAACCCGATAAGTATGCGTTTTTATTTTCGATCCTGCACACACGGGCGATTTCCGGCATTGGATCCTTTTAGGTGCCGAGATGTGTCAAGGAGGCAGGCCCTGCCACAAGGACTCCGAGTCCAGTGCGGCAGCGTGGCATGCCAAACGCTGATCAGCCGTATCCTGAACCAGGCGGTGCACTGAACTTCGGAGTTATAGCTCATGGAAAGAAGTTCAAACTTGTACACCTCATGCTCGCGGCGCGGCCAAGCTCAATTTGGGAACCAGTAGTTTGCGCCGGCGCGTGAGGGTATAAAGATCAAAAGTCCCGAGAGCAAGCTTTCGAGTCATCTACACATACCTCGCAGACTTCAGTTCATCCTCCGAGGCTCACTCGTCACTAGTAAGACCACTTCGCTGGCGTCCCTTCCTGACGTACTGACATTGGTCCCAGCCACCTCTATCGAAACGAATTAGTTTCATATACGCTACAAATATGTTCTTGAACACTGTGAGGTGTACTCCTCCCGGCATTAATCTGGTCCGCTGATCCTCACCTGCAGGATGTTGGTGACGGTGGTCTGCTGGCTAACTGTCGCCTGAAGCAGAGAAAGGCGCCGGGCGGCAGGCCGGACGACAATGTTGCTAGTGTTAAAGTCACCAGACCCGCGACTACGCGACCTGCACAGATAGTCAGACAAACAGTAAGGGGTACGTGAACGCCCAGGTGGATAGATGACGGAGGAAGAGATATTCCACAGGGCGATGTGAGGAAATGGATGGCCATTTTCTAAATTCTGAGTGGAGAATGCGTCGTTTTTGTTTTTGTTTTTGTTTTGTTTTTTGAAAAAAAGAGAAAGATTTATCATCCTTACTTGAGGATAATTTCCCCCTCCCAGAGAAAAACACTGACAGTAATTTTGCGCCGTCATCTATCAGCCTGGGACGGACTTTGGCGTTTCCCGTGCCAGCTGCGGGATTAAGCTAACGGGAGTTGATGTTGCCCGATCATATAAAACCACAAAGGGATATCTCAGATGACCCCACTTTCCCAATTGGCTTGCCTCGGGGCATCTCTGCCTCGTCTGTGGTATTCGCCATCATCAGATTTCCGACGATCGCAAAGGTCATACAGGGGTCTTTAGGGAGACCTTTGACAATGGCCTTATTGTCCTAAGGAAGGGATGACCCGGTCCACGGTTCGAAGGGGAGCTGTCAAACTATAATTCTCTCCATGACCAGAAGACGATGATAATTGTCAATACAATCCTGCGGAACAGCCCCGGTTGATAGTGATATCGACAACAGCACGATTCTGCCCTGACTCCCACACTGAAGTGGAGCTCAGACTATGTATAATTCATGAGAAACGACTTACTTCTGCAACTCGATTCCACACATCGACGGCGTTAAGCACCACATGAACACAACGTTTATACATTTCAAAACCCACACAAATGCGTTGGAGTCCTAATCGAGTTCTATTCAGGGACCACCATCGGCCTTGAAAATACTTGAAAATAGACGTCATGTATCACTGCGGGACGATTTGGTGTTCCATAAATGTGAATCATATCAAAGTGGACCGCGTGTCGAACCTGCTAACATTGTAGAATGGAGACAAATGCGGTCGATGGAGAGGAAGAGGGCCAAATAAAGACTTGTTATGAACCTCAAGCTCTACCTCCTCATCAACTTGATTTGATCCCCCGACGAGGCCGGCTCTACCGCCTCCGTAACCACATCATCAATATTGAGGTTCGCAGGGACAGAAGTGACCAGCATGATAGGTCCACTGTCTTCCCAGCCTTCCACGGGAGTGCGATCCGCATTTTCAACTCGTAGGAAAAACTCTGGAGACAGATACCCATTGCTATTACCCTCTGTGAGGACGACGCCATTGGCGGAAAGATAAAACTTGATTCCCGCGTCAAGAGCTTTTTGAACATTCACGAAGATGAGTATTTGAGACGAGCTCCGCATGCCTGTTTTATTTAAACGTAACAGCTTTCCTGTGTATGGTGATCCCTTGATGACTAAAAAGAGCGCACCTACCACTGATAACGTTACTACCTGGAACATTTTGCGCGAGATGAATGTGATTCCGTGTCATTTTTGACAAGCCTTGGGTGGCTAGCAGAGGGAAAAGCTTAGAAAACGAGGAACGAGGAAGGGGACAGAGATATGCTAACCTATGAGCTGCCAAGCTTGTCGCGTTGTGCCATGGACAGCCATAGGTATCTCAGACGCTGAGACTATTGGTTGTAGATCAAGTTCGATGTTCTAGAACCTACATTGGGCGGAGGGCACGGAGAGGGTTGCGGAAATGACAGACCTTCATAGAATGACCTTGATTAGCCCGTATCCACCACACATCTACACCAGCAGATCCCGACGTTTGCGGTTCAAACAGAAGATGATATCGTGACTTTTGGTCGCGTTTCACGACATCTTGTAGGTGCGTGAACGTGACATCTCTGAACATGGGGTTAGAAAGCTGTCTGACAAAGTGAGCCCATCTGATCGCCATAGCGTTAAATGTTGTGAGCTCACGACATCGGAAACTTTTGCGTAACCGTCCTGGCGGATATTCAAACCAGCCTTTTCTGCACCATGGCGAAGTAACCATGAGAGGCTCTTCGAGAGCCGTACATCCGGGGTGTCCCTTGGGTGTCCGCGTAATTTGGGAGCCGGTCCTCTCTTCGTTGGCTTGCCTTCCCCCTGGGGTTGTTCCCTCATTTTCGGATAGAAAAAGCGTTGACCCGAAAATTGTCTTCCTCTTCCGGATATGAAGATGATGGTGTACTGGCTGATCCCGCTCAGACTGGCAGCATGAAGAGCGGGGAAGGTGGTGGTCAACATCCACGGTACTTGCTCGGTTGCGCGGCGTACAGCAATGTTACCAAATGTAACTGTACGGATGATTCAGATCAACAAGTCAGCGCCAGTGACAGCCTCATTGTGCTCATGGTCGCATTTCGTTCCAGTCCGCGTCAACCTGGCCCATCGCCGTTTCTTTGAAACAGTACCAGTCCCTCCAGAATGACCGTCCCTCCGTCGTCGAGGAAGCTGGCGGGACTCAAGGATTATATTTCACAGCGCGAAATTCGACTCTCACTACCGTCGCCTTGGGCGGCTACGCCAGGG
>JBBPSC010001229.1:0-10966 GCA_038093395.1 Baorangia bicolor | reverse complement strand
GCGAGGTGAGCTTTTCACCCATCAGCAATCTGACATTTGTGCACGCATGACTGACGCAGAACTCAAAGTTTGTGCTGCGATGGACACGCAAAATGATAGTCTCGTATTCTTCTTCCCTATTGTTTCTGATATACAAATTCTTGTTTTCGTTGTCGTAGAATTGACGTTGTTAGTTTTCAGTTTGATCATGACCCACCTTCGATCCATCAAGGATGGTGCCTTCTCGCGAAGTTATGTTGAATGACAGCTGTTCGGGAAGGTCCGACTTGAACCCAACTGCGTTTGCTCAGCCAAGAGTCCCAAAGAATTTGATGAGGACTACCACTTTCCCAGCGCATGCGCACTGTGTGAGATATCACTGACAGGTGCTTTGGATAGGATACTCGTAGGTCAAACACGGGACAGGTAATGTGAATGTGAGTGTTTAAGACAACAACGGTGACGTACTTAGCGCGCATCCAGAACACTTCCTACACCCTGGCCGACGTGTCGCATCATATACTTAAAGTATTTCAGGAGGGATCCAAGTATGATGCTCGACTCGGTATAACAGGTCCAAATTCGTCAATCGCTGGTTCCCCTGGCGATTCTCCTGGCGACAATAATCTATCAGAACAACCACGAAAACATGAGGGGTCGTCCCTATGACTGGACAGATAGAGCCCACAAACCCGTTAATATATGTATAGAACCTTGTGATACCCTGGTCTTGCTGGCTTCTTCTTTAGCCGTGATCGTCGTCGTCTTGCGTATTATATTAGTAGATCCTGGCTGGTCGGCATCCCCGAGCCTGTGTTGTTCCACCGTGTATCCTGTCAAATGCAGGTGCAATCCAGCTTGCTTCCTTGACGATCAGCCTTGAATCAGGTCAGTCCGGCCAATAAACTTCGTCCCACCCAGGGTAATGTAGAAGGGACGCACAACACGGAGTTCCCGAATGCACCAAAGCGTTGCCATATGCAGGCAACAATGTTCGGGCACGGTTCGCCTACAGCACGGACCTAATTTCAAGTCAGTGTCTATTGCATGACGGAGTTTAGCGCACGGGAGAATATCGCTCTGAAAATCCCAACTTTTGCGAGTTCAGAAGGGCATCCGGAAAGCCCATAATTTCGCACTCCGCTCGACCGACGCGACCTTTCCGTCTCCATGGCAAGGGCGGCCTCCCGGGTAGGTTTAATTTTCACTCTGTGAGACTCAACGCTGGAGGTGATCCAAGGCTTCGATTCAACTGGCACGTTGTATCCAAGAAGCGAAACTCACGTTTTTCCTCAGCAGCAGTGTGTCGACCGCACTGGTCAGCTTGCCCAGTGCCCACCGAACCCTCCACCTGGGCCGCTGCCACCACTCATTTTGACTCGGCGCACCAACGCTGTTATATTTCAAGGGCGCTGATTTTCCAAAGCGGTCACTCATACCGATTACGCAGGAAGGCTCAACTCACGTGGGTCTATAAGCTCGAGGTACTTCCTAGTGTGCAATGATGCCACGGCAAATCAGTTCGGTATCGAGGTAACTAGAAATCCCTTGACTCACAACACGAACGCGCATCCGTTCGCAGAATATGAACATCATCGAGTCACATCACGAAAGACGATAAGCAACTCACAGGGGTGAACTAGGCGCAATCACCAAGGTTTCCGGCGTATCCTGATGTCATCGGCTGTCCAATGAAATTGGCATCGTCATTGGTCGGCACGTCATGAGGCTCTAGAGGATGATCCCATCCTGGGGTAGGAACGTACACAAAGTCATCATGGCTTCCTATCACTGGCTTTGAGGCGTCACCTGTGAATCCCATATCAGCAGGTTGGATTGCAAGTCCACTACCGTGGCGGCGTCGTTACCCGTACACTTCATCGCGCTGCAGATAACGGACAAAGAATCAGATCGGCTCTTTACATCACCTGGTCTCCACGTACATGAAAGCCCGTAGAGCCCCATTCGCACTGGCAAACCACCTCCCGAGACTTTAAACCATCTTCGGATCGGTCGGAGCGAAAAGAGGACGATGCAGCCGAGTACGGAAAAGGATGCGACGTCCGAGGTTTCTTTTTGGGGACCGAGAATGGGAAGGCCATATTGGATGTGATTATGGATCCAGGGACTGCTGTGGATGGCGGCACAGAGGAACATGACGCGACCTGCCATGCGATGGAGAAAGTTGAGCTTTTCATAACCGTGGCCGGGTCCGAGGAGGAGTGACAAGAAGCTATTTTTGGTGGCGAAGAGGAATACGATCGGGAATTGGGCGAATGCAAGGAAGCCTAGTTGATGAGATCATGGGATTCGGAGCGTGAGGAAGTGTGGGACGAAATCCTACATATCCGCTTGGTTTGGATTGGAAATAAGGGGTGCATCTTTGATGATGCACACCAACATAATCGCGAGATACGCCGCGAGGACGAAAACTAAACCACGACATCAGTCAACCGAGAGAAGCAAACGAATGCGTGTCAGATATGTACTCTGTCCAGCGTTCAACTGTAGATAGCGTACCGACCATTGCCGAACAGACACACGCATCCCAGTACGCCGCCATCTTGCGACTTCTCGATGGGTGTTGGGGTGATTGTGAAGGCGTGGGAGACGTCTTTTCTTCAGTGATCATAGCGGAATACCCCCTCATTCCAGAACCCTCGGAAACGCCAAAGGTACCCGTGAGTGCACGCCCATGTCTCAACGCATGCACGAGGGACGGGAGTGTGATGATGATAGCAGAGCCTAAACACGACACGAACACCAGATCGCGGCGAACTCGCCTTGCCATATGGGATCTTCGACGTAAGAACTAAGAGATCATAGACCATGAACGGTCAACATAGCGGGGTGAGTTTTGGACGTACTTGTAGATCTGTAAACTGGCTGGAATCGTCGGAGGTGCACCAGTGGACATGATGGCGACGAGCAGTCGACTGCGTACAACACGGAGTCCTAAAATAGTCTGGTGACGGTTGCTATTATGTCTGGTTTGGGTGTTGGACGCATCATGACGTCTCTGATTCGTTCTGTGAACCGACAGTAATCCTGTTTATGAATATCTTCACTGAACGTTGGACGTTGTATGGAGTGGTGGCGTCGCGCATACTTTGCGGTGGGCGGTGATGATCCGTGTCCGCGGATGTGTGGTCGGGGTGAGTGAGACTTATCGGATTTTGAAATTGACTTGGTGTTTGGCTGGACTGCCCGCGATCGGGGTAGTCATACTAAACTAGGTGGCGGCTTTCGCCGCCTATGACCTTGCTTGCTAGCTTTGACTGAACAAGTAACCTATTCTTTTGTAGCCCGTGCCCCATTTTTTAGTATACATGGCGTTGACAATCTGCCTCTGAATGCGTTCCTCTGCGGCGTGTCCTGCGCGCGCTATCGGGCGAGCTCGGCAGAATACGTCATTTATTTTCCGTTATTTACTTCCGAACGCACCCGTGGCCACTTTGGTGATGACCTTGCAAGCAAGGTGACATGTACACTCTCGCTGCACCAAGCCTTCATTTTTGCGTGCATCGGTGTTGTCATTAACGAACAAAGACACGATCAGTTGGCCACGACAAGGATGGAGTCCGCTGCCAGGGGCAAGTCATTTCTTCTTATCCTCGGAGAACAAATGGTTGACTCTCGAGGAAGCCTCACTCACAATGCCGTTTGAGCCGTGTTTCAGACTGTTTCAGATTAAATGATATGCAACACAGTACACCACGAAATATCCGGTCGAAGCGCGTGTGTCGCGTCCAAGTCACCCTCATGCCACAGATATTCCTGGGAGCTGCGATGGTTTCCCGTCGATGACCTGCGTTGATTATTCTGAGACTTGATGCGCAAGCTCGACCAACTGCATCACGATAGGAACCGGTGGTTCTCCTGCACTGAAATTAGCCCCCAATCATGTTCGTCTGCACTCTGTCCGAGATCGCTTCAATATCAAACGGGCGTGGGCATGCCAACCCGACTTTACACGCACCCTGACCACGCGTGGCTGAGGCCGTCGATGTCTAGAGAAGGCTCATCCTCTCTCACATCCTTCACCCCCAATTACAGAGATCTACAGACATGCCCGACGGGTATGGTTCAAGTCCAGGTCGTCGCAGCAGCGACTACTGGTCAACCCAATCGTTAAATGGACATATACCATCTGTCACAGTACGGGAGGGAGACCCTTCCAGCGAAAGTGAGCATCTCGTCCTGCCTCATCTCATCGTAGTGACACCGACTGTGTGTTTGCCACAGCGCTTCTCCACAACGATACTCAGGATCACTTCTTAACCAGAGGCGATCGTACCCTTCGCTTCTGGTGCTACGGTCTCCATGCTTTCCTCGTCGTCGCCCACATTGTGCCCGTCGGAATGTTATTCACCCACCCAGAACATCGGTTCTCTGTCTCGATCAACAACACTACCGCGACTGTTGGCTTAAGTGTATTTCTCCAGGCATTTTACTCAGTACGTTTGCGCGAGCTTTCTCAGAGGATAATGGTGTGACGACTGTACCGGAAAGATATACACTGCCGTTCTCGTGTTCATGACACAACGGCTCGCGTTATCCGCCACCATGGCGAAGCGGCAGAAGCTCACGGCCATACACGATATATCTGGTGCATGGAACGGAATTGGGGCTGCGATCAATGCTTTGTGGCAACAAACCAAGGTCACGTCCTCGCCATTGGCATTATTCTTGATCTTGGCATACTTGAGCTGCATCTCTTGCCTGCACATCATCTCATCGTCTGTCATCCAATTTGAAGCCTTTAACAATACTGTCGCAAGTGTTGTTCCGTCGTCATTAGCATGGCCTTCTCCATCCGTCAATCTCTCGAGTCTAAATTGGGAGTTCATTTCCCCGATGATATCAATGTGGTCACTGCTACCAACTGCCAAGGGCCTGTCTGGAAGTACTCTGTATGATGTACCATCACCTGAGTATGCTTACACTGGGGCTTTTGTGGATGCAACCACCATCACTGCTGAGTGTGGTCTGCTTTCAAATCTTTCAGTTGGCACATGGAACTCAACTGACCATGTCTATTCTGTTGATGTCAATGGGTTTGGTGAGGTTGGTTTGGTAGTGCAAGGTACACAGCTTTCTGTAGGGTTGATCCTCTTACTCAATGTATAAAAATAGGGCTAGAAAACTTGGTGTCCTTCTTTACTTTTGGTGCTTCTTCATCACCTGGGAATGTTTCTGTGAGTGGTTCTTAGATTACTGTGTCAATACTAATGAATGTGCTCTAGTCCTGTTCAATTTGCAATGACTATGTTGGCTATCAGGTCACTACTGCAATAGAACTGGGTATTCAGACTGGTGAAGTCCTCCAAGTTTATTTTGAGGGCCCAGTTGGACTTTCAGGTGAGATATGGATAAGTTCTAGATTAGCTTTGACTCATTTTGATCAGTGAATGGTGAACAACTTGAACCTCCCAATTTCAATATTTCAACCACAACATACTTTGTTGCATGTACTCTAAATGCAACATCAACTTCTCTCTACCTTTCCATACAGGATGGGAAGATTACTAATGATGAATCACTGCCTAATAACTCTGAAGTCAGTGAACCCTGGACTATTTGGTCACCAGGTCCCACCACAGAGTTGACACAAATGGCATGTAGGATTTGTTTAGTCTGTGTTGTCTGTTTGGCTAAATGGTAAAATTTAGTTCAATATTGCCCAAAGATCAGTGACAGGAGATTTGTCATGTCAAGATCCACAATTCCCTATAGGAAAAGAAGAATGTTATGCCATGCTTTATTCTGATATGTAGGTGTCTTGTTTGGTACATATTTTCTATTAAGTTGACTGGAAACTGGTGCTTCCAAATAGATATACAAATTATTTGTTGGGGGTTTTATGGATCCATCAACCAACCATTGGAACCCCAACATCACCAATCATCCTTGAGAAAAACAACATGGAGAATGTGGTTGCAAAAACTGCAGCAGCATTTATATGGTTGGGTATGTGATCAGCTTGCTTTGGATACTACTCCTACTATTAACTACTTTAATTATGATTTCATAATAAATAGCAGGTGCAGTTGGAGTTGATGATGGGGGTTTCCTACAATCTCAAGAGGAGAGATCAATAACCAATCTCATTCTTGAGTTCAGATTGAATGTATGTATATATCTTCTTTCACTATAAGCTAATTCCTTTAATTTTCCACAGATGAACCCTGCACCAGTAAGTTCTTCAATATTGTGTGCAAAACATATCATAATTACTTGAAGATTGCTGTTGGCTTGTTTGCTTCATCCATGCTCCTGGCTATTGTGGCTTGGATGTTTCATAATCCACAACCAACACCTTCCAAGACATCAATAACCAATCCTAGCATCCTGGGGTTGATCTGGATTTCTGCCCACTCCATCAGTCTGCAAGATTTCATGAAGGCTGAAGATTCTCTATCAGACCAGTTGAGATTAAAGGGAGTGAAAGCTGAAGTTTGTCTTGCTAGCCTGAAATCTGAACCAATTGGACTTCATGGAGGTGGAGACAGTAACCTTCAACTGGATTCTAGGGTGCTTGCTCCTGGTTGGCAGGAACATATTTCAGCAGGTTCACCCCAGTTTATTCCAGTGTCAAGCCAATAATGAATTAACACAAATTGTAGGACAATTCTTCATGCATTGGCTGTGCCATGGCCTTCATGGCATCCTTCTTGCATTCCATGTGACCTTAATCCTTCTTCTCATAAATCACCCAGAACACCATGTCACAATGGCATTTAATCAGCCTTGGATGACAATAACTTTGAGTGTATCTCTCCAAGCATTCTATGTGGTAGGTTCTTCATTACACCTGTTCTATCACAAAATTTTGACTCTGTTCTTGAATTCAGTTATACACTGCTGGGCTGGTGTTCATCACACAGCAACTAGCTATATCAGTTATCATTGCACAAAGGCATTATTTGACAGCAGTGCATGATATTGTTCAGGCATGGACTGGCATTGGAGCTGCTGCTTATGCCCTTTGGCAACAAACCAAAATAGCATCATCCACTTGGACTGTGCTTGGTGTGACAGCCTACCTGGCATGTGTCTCTACTCTCCACATTGCCTCCACTACCATCATGCAGTTCACAACCTTCAACAGTACTTCCATCATCCCAGTCCAGTCAGAAGTAACCTGGCCAAATACTACTACTCTTGCAAATGCATCCTGGCCAACTCAAATTGTGCCACCAAGCAGTCTGCTTGACAACATTCAGACCATTGGTCTGCTCAACAACACACTCTATGATGTTTTAATCAGTACTGATTCCAGCTTCACAACTGCCACTGCAAATGCAACTTCCCTTCAATCCAACTGTGGCCTATTGTCAAATCTCACATTCTCTGACTCTGGCCCAATACAAACTCTTGACTTTTCTGTTCATGGTTTTGGCCATGGGAACTTTTCACTAAGTTATGGTAATGGTGAGCTTTTTTGAAATTGAAGATCAAAGATTGTGAATCATCTGTGGCTCTTTAAAATTAGGATTATATGCTGGTGGGCTATCAGTATGTTCTCAAGTTGCAAGAAACCAAATTGTCTTTATGTCAATTAATTCTGGCTGGGGGAAGGTGATTAGTATTTTATTTTTCCTTTGCAATAGCTCTCTGAAAAGAACACATACTTCCTACTAGGAGTCTAACCCCATATGTCCATCATGCAATCAATATCTGTTTTTTCTCATCACAACTAATGTTGAATTGGATGGATCAATTGTTGATAGTGCAATTAATCTCAGTGTCAACATTGCAGAAGGTGCCTGCTAGATGCCAAACTAATTTTATGTGAGCATTCCACTTACATGTCTATAGATGACAACAACCCAATCATGGCATATATTGCTGCATGCTCTCTGGCATACCAAACCACCAATACCACCCTAGACATTCAGACTGGCACTCTCATCCCAAGTCCAATTCAGACAAGCACACAATCCTGGAAGCTCTGGGCCCCAGTAACAGAAAGCTCTGTAGATCTCAGATTTCTTGTAAGATGAAAATTTTCTCATTTAAAAATTGCCATGTAACATGGCTAGTCAGGTTGGTAATGCATTTTATAACAAGGGATTTGGAATCTGCCCACAAAATGGATTTGTGGGGTGTTCAATGCTCAGCAGGTATGTATATTTAGAATATGATCAGCCTTCTGTTTACAAGACCTACATACTTGGCTGCTGTGAGCAGTGCATCACTCTCAGCTGAAAATAGTTCCCTTTACATACTTACTCCAAACAAGCTACAGCAGGGTATTGAAAAGTCAGCAGCAGCTATGATTTGGATATGTAGGTCTTGGCACATTTAATTTACATATCTCATTACTGTTTACCTGCCATCCTTCTAGCTGGTCAACTAGGGTCAAGTCAAGGGGGATTTGAGAGGATGCCTGGTGAGGCTCAGGTCACACAAGTGATTACAAAATGGAGATTGAATGTGAGTACAAATGTTGCTTACATGACAAGATTTTGCTGAAGCAGACCTCTCAACAGATCAATGCAGTTCCAGTCAGAGTTCCATCCATTTAACATTTGGTAGAGATCTCATTACCTTTCAGGTTGCATTTGCCTCAGCAGCATCACTGATGCTTTGCATATTGGCATTTTGTTTCATTGGGATCCCCTCAAGATTCCCACATGGGTCACCAATCACTGGACTGAGTGTCCTAGAGACACTCTGGGTTGCAGCACATTCTCGGATTCTGTGCAAAAACATGGCAGTTGTTGATGACCCGTCTTTGGACCACCTACGAAGGGTAGGCATGTTCAAAGTGTGTCTCGGCAATATCAGAGGCTCTCAATCTCATGGGGCTGAGAGCGAGACATTACTGGAATGAAGAAAGGTGAGCTTTTCACCCATTCTTCTGTCAGCAATCTGGCATTCATACACGCATGACTGACACAGAACTCAAATTTTGCAGTGCGGTGAACACGCAAAACGATAGCTTCGTATTTGTATCTTGATCAGGGATGGGGCCCGGGCATTCTTCATGCCGCAAAAAATGAGTTCACATACGATATATTAGCCTTGGCTTCTTCTTTAGCCGTCGTCGTTTTGCGTATTATATTGGTAGATCCATCCAGTGTCCTTGACCCTGGCTGGTCGGCATACCCAAGCCTGTGTTATTCCGCTGTGTATCCTGTCAAACGTAGGTGCAATCCAGTTTGCCTCCATGAAGATCAGCTTTGAATCTCGTGGTCATTTCGGCCAATAAACCTCGTCCCACCCAGGGTAAAGAAGAAGGGATGCACAACATGCAGACGAGATGCTCGGGCACGGTTCGACTACAGCACGAACCTGATTTCAAGCCAGTGTCTGTTGCATGACGGAGTTTAGCGCACGGGAGAATATCGGACTGAAAATCTCAGCTTTTGCGGGTTGAGAAGGGCATCTGGAAGGCCCATAATTTCGAACTCCGCTCGACCGAGGCGACCTTCTGTCACTCTCCACGGACCACGGTTCGCCGATGGGCCGAGTCATCCCAACGAGGTCCATGACGCTGGGATCCGATTAACAAAGATAAATGCCCACCGGATAGTTTTCACTCCAGTGTGAGACTCAATGCCGGAGCCGATCCTAAGCTTCAATTCAGCTGGCACATTGCATCCAAGAAGCGAAACTCGCGTTTTTCCTCAGCAGGAGTGTGTCGACCGCACTGGTCGGCTCGCGGGCCCATGGAACCCTCCACCCTGGCCGCTCCCACCGCTCGTTCACTCGGCGCACCAACGCTGTTATATTTCAAGGGCGCTGACTTTCCAAAGCAGTCACGCATACCGATTACGCAGGAAGGCTCAACTCACGTGGGTCTATAAGCTCGAGGTACCTCCTAGTGTGCAATGATGCCACGGCAAATCAGTTTGGTATCGAGGTAACTAGAAATCCCTTGACTCACAACACGAACGCGCATCCGTTCGCAGAATATGAACATCATCGAGTCACATCACGAAAGGCGATAAGCAACTCACAGGGGTGAGCTAGGCGCAATCACCAAGGTTTCCGGCGTATCCTGATGTCATCGACTGTCCAATGAAATTGGCATCGAAGCTTCAGATCGGCTCTTTACATCACCTAGTAGTCTCCACGTACATGAAAGCCCGTAGAGCCCCATTCGCACTGGCAATCCACCTCCCGAGACTTTTGGACCCTGACGCGCTTGAAGACGCTCCTCACCAGTGCCATTGCCCAGGAGATCGTCGTCAAGTTCCCACTTCCAAACGCTGTGGTCTCCGCGGGGTCGGAATCACTGCTCAAGTCCAATACCAAGCTTGTCAAGACCAGCTCTACGCCAACGTCGTTGACTGGGTCTCCGTCCTCGTCGATCTCCTGTCCTGTCCCACAAAAGGCTGCCCCGCATCCAGACAGACGGATAGTGGGGGCCTGGAACGGTACTTGCCCATGCTGCGTAGACAACTCGTATCAGAATCTCACTGTGACGATCCTTGACGGGACGCCCTCGGATCTGGCTCTCATCGGTGCCGCTGGTTTCTACGCCTCCGGTGGTGAGTAACGCATAACGAATAACGAGTGCTCGGCTTGCGAGTGCTGACGAACGGAACTCGGTCATAAAGGCGTTGTATGTACCTGGTGTAGCCTCGATCACAGCGCTGGAATTGATACGAGACCAAGAGACGCACCGTCGTATCGTACCCTCGCATAGCAGACTTTACAACATTTATAACTACAGACAAACGTCCCGTATCGTGACAATCGCGATGTCACAGCGTAAACTGCTCGACGTGAATAGCCACGCCGCCCAGTTCGACCCCTCGCATGACTCCCAACCGCGCGACCGCATTCTGAGCCTCCGCCGTCAAACTCGTCGGTCCACTGGCACAAACTGCTACTCCCCCCACATGGCTACTCGGTTCGATCCGTCCCAGATCGTGACAATGTTTTCCATCTTCCTCGACCGAACCCGTCGAAGAGGTCGAAGCGCTTCGACGGCCAGTCAGGTCTTGAAGTAACCCGTAGATCGATGGCCTTG
>JBBPSC010001228.1:0-10975 GCA_038093395.1 Baorangia bicolor | reverse complement strand
AGCCGGCACGGAGATGAAGTGAAAGTGTGAACTCCGTGACAGTGTAAGGGGATCTTAGATCCGTGTGAAGAGTTGAGTGTCCATGCTGACTAAGCAGCAATTGCACGAAACGACTAAGTCCATGAAAGATGTAAGTAGAGCGTTCACGATAAGATAGATGATTAGATCCTAAGGGATCACGTGACGCGATAAGATAAGATAAGATCAGAAAAAGTGACATGTGAAGGGTGAAAAATGTAGACCCGTAACAATGTGTACCTTGTGGAACTGGTATCAGCTGATCTCTCAAAATTTGGTAGATTGGCCAATACCAAATTCATGGTACCTAGCCCAGTTGAATCTCCCTACCCCCCTACCCCCCCTACCCATGCAACAGGGATCTATATACCAGACTTCAATTTGCCAAACCCATTTGCCAAATGGGAGAACCCTAATGCACCCTAGTAGATGTGGGATTAGCTGATGTTTGATTTGTGCACTGAGCTGGCATCACAGATTTGGGGTCAGCCAGTTGACCAAATATTGTGTCGATCGACCAACCCCTGATCTACATACCTACCACACCTCATGGAACCAGGAACAGCTGATTCATGAAATTCTTTATTGATTGGCCTACACTGGATCTATGTACCTATATGACATCACAATACCAGGATCAGCCATTCTAGCAAAGCCTCAGATTGATCAGCTGAGACCAGGTCTGCAAACCTACAATTGGAGCCAGCCAATACATCCAGTCTTGTAGCAATCAGCCAATACCATATCCACATGCCTACTCAACATCACAGGGATGGGGTCAGCAAGTTGATTATCTAGGTTGTTGATGCAACCCAACATCATGCCACTTACATGTTATATAAGCACCTACCATATCACTTTTTCCATCACCAAGATCGGCCAAACCTAGTTTCATGTAACCCCATTGATTATGTAAGCATCTGCTGCAACGATCTTCTTTTGACCAGTTATGGTCAGCTGAACTCAGCTTTGCATGCCAACTTGCTTACATAAGAACCTTCCTTAACTGTCCTTTTCATTCCCCACCACTGACTGATGCCACTTCTGTGTCCTAAGTTGCTTATGTAATCTTTATGCATGACTAATCTTTCATAATCCTGGAAAGCAGCCTAGCCTGGTTTTGCATGCCAGCCAGCCCCCATTATGCAATACAGTGACCTCCAAAACTATTGCAATATTTAACCCTGATGTGGTGTGTGAAGCACACCACAATCACCTATGGGAAATTCACTTAGCTTTGGTGGAGCCAAATGGAGTACAAACACTTGGCTACAAATTGGTCCCTGTGTCATGTGATTTGGTCCAGTGGCTGTTGAGATATGCATACTTCAAAACAGCAATATCATTGCAATGGTTTTGCATTTTTTGTTAGCAAAGGTGGAATTTCATTGAAATAACACAATAACTGATTGTGTTTGGTGCTACAAACAAAGATACACACATATACATTATATCTGAGTTGAAAAATGTTCACACACTCAGTTATTCCCACCACCACTATCATAAAATTACACTATTCTACCCAATAATATTTTATTTCAACTGTACTTGATGTTGGTCAATCCATTTATTTCTTTGCTTCTGGCAAGCTTATAACATGTCCATACTTCACTCCAAAGATGATTCTGAGCTTCAGAAGTCTATTGGAGGTTGTCCATTTCAGCTTTCTCCTATTGATATTTATTCTTTTACTCATTTTGTTACTACCTACAAGGCAGAATATGCAGTTCAAGTTACCAAATCTATTCTCAAATTCATCAATGAACCTTCCTCTTCAAACACAGTTCATCAGAACTTGAAAAAAAACCAGCTTGGAGGCTATGGTAAAGTGATACCTCCCTCTGCTTTCTACCAAGCATTATAATACCCATTCAAATTAGGAAAGGATTGGCTTGTAGGGGGTTGGAAGAGGGTAGTATTGACTCATTAAGACCAAAATCAATCACCTAGGGCCAGATGGATGTCAATAGATGTGGAAAAGGCCAAGTGATAGGCTTAGTGACAAGTTAGCTTAGAAAAATAGAAAAGTAATTTGATGATATGGGGCTGTATGACTTGGAAGAGTCTTGGCTATGTTATAAAAATTGATGATGGGATATATGGGGACCCATATCTTCACACTTTGAAGCATGAACTACAAGAAACCTTATAATATTGTGGTCTCAATTCTTCTAACATGAATATGTAGTAGCATAGTGACTCCAAGAATACTTGCAACAGGGGTCAGGAATGGCTGAATGGGTAGTATTTCAGACCAATAGTAGTATCTACACAGTCTGTTGATGTTATCCCATTAAACAGGCCTGAAATACTCTATAAAAAAAACTTTTAGATGTTATGGTTTTTCCTCTTTGTTGCTCTATTTATCTTGTCACCTCTCAACTTGTCACTCGCACGTGGCGCAGTAGGTCGGCTTCTATCAATTCAGCTTCTTTAATCCTCGCCGACCCCTCCAATATTGTCATTACATACTTGTTACCTTAACTTCCTTACTTGATCGTTTATCCCTCCACAGTCACCTCTCTTACAATGACGAGTTCTCTTACCTTCCACCGATTTCCATTCCGTTAGTCAGCCTGGTCCGTGCACGCTTTCCCCACTATTTAAAACCTATGCTGTACTGCTTGTAGTTCCCTATTCTTGATCTATGCTATACAAGCATACATTCTTGAATCACCCGGAAGTCAAGCTTCCTCTTCTAAGTCCTTGTCCTCGCCTCCAAGCGTGACTCATTGTCGACGCTCTGCTCCTCGCCCAAGACCTAGTAACCCTAGGCATCATTGTATAAAGTCCCAGCGCCCCTGGGCATCCTCACTAGTCTCCTTGGAGACTCCCTCGTCCCAGTATCTCGTTATCCTTGCAGCTCCTCAGATGTCGGTCTCTTCGTGAGCATCGCCTGTCGAATATCCTTGTTGAATGAGATCTCCTCAGTATGCTTTGCATAACAGTGACTGAAGGGTCTGGCTGGGCAGCCTTCATCACAGCAAGGATGCAGGCATGCACTCCTCACGTGCCAGGTACAGGCTGAGCCCTCCCACTTCCATAGTATACTCTATGTGGCAATGCTCTGACAGCCGCCAAGAACACAGGTATGAGCACAAAGTTCAAATCCATGTTCTCACATTATGGGTGATATGGTGGGTACATGCTAAGGTGATTATTGCAGGTTGGTACTAATTCCAGCGAAACGGCACTATTTGTGTGTGCAGCACTGCACACCATATATAACATGAGAACAAACTCATTGCCAAACAATTTGCCCCTTATTGTAACTCACTATATTATGGAAAACAGGACAACCATGTTCGATAAGGGGTGAGGCTCCAAATGGGCAAGTTCAAGTGACAGCCCTTAAACACTCCCAAAAATAAATCCAAATTGCATCGCACTTTAAAAATGAAAATTATCAAAATTTGGTTGAGTCAAAGTCCAAGATAAAACACAGTGTGAAACTTGGAAGCCATTTACAGCCATTTGAGTAAATAATGGGGGTTGCGGTGCATGTGAGTATGATTATACAACTGGGACTGATTGCTTAGTCTACAAAATTTGGCACCCACCAGAAGTGGGGTGGTCCTGGCATCTCCCAGACTGAGTTCAATTCACTATATCAATCCATTAAATTGTGCATGTAAGATTCTTTTGGCTTTCATCTGCTCTCCCATGTACAATAAAGCTCTGGAAAGACTCATGCAGTAATTAGTGCAATACCATTCTTAGTTTACTATTGCAATGTCATCTTTGATGAAGAAATGAATTCAACCAGGTTGTGTCTCATTGTACAGATTGCAGGGCATTCTACAGCTGCTTGAGGAAATAATGGCAGTCATGGTGCATGTGAGTATAATTACAAAATCTATAGTGATACCTGTCAACAGTCTGTATCACTACATCAACAACATGCCCAATCACAGAAATTTGGCAGAATCAGTTGAGACATGAAGCTAGCTACTATTAGACTTCATAAATATGGACTCTTTCACCATATATGCTGCAATTTCTCGGAGTGCACCTTCTATCAGATTTTCAAGCTTTGGAAAGAGACAAAAGATGTTATGTAAAGTGTACACAAAAGAAACTTGCTCAACAAGGATACTACCCTAGGCAATACTCACAGGGAGACTAATGTCTAGAGAGCTGCAAGGATAGCAAGAGGGATGAGGACAATGGAGTGAAGGGTTGTGAGCGCTTAGTACAAGGATAAAGACAATTGAGGTTATTAGTTAAGCTCAATGGAGGGGCCTAGGGTTTTCTAGGACTTGATACAAGGACAAGGGACAAGGGATGGAGCAATAGCTTCCAAGGTGACTTAAGAATGTATGCTATTATTGCGCAGATCAAGAATAAAGACTACAAACGAGGTGATGTAGGTTTATATAATGAAAGGGAAATAAACATGGACCAAGTTACTAGTTAGGAAAGGAATAGAGAAAAATGCGATGGAAGGCAGGGGAAATTGGCTGTCATGAGAGAGACAACAAGGAGAGAGATAAGTCCAAGATAGGAAGGTCAAGGTAGCAAAGGGATGAATGTAAAGTTGAAAGGATCAGTGAGGGTGAGTAGAATATGACAAAAGACAAAGAGGAGGATGTGAGAGGAAAGGAAGAAAATCATAACAGGAGATGTAGTCACTCATGCATCTAATGCTCATGATCAGCCCCATATCCTTGATCATGAGGACATTGATTACATCCTTAGTCTCATTTGTGCTAATCCCACCTACTTCCTTGATGAACTTCTTAACCTTGTCAAAAACAAACAATTCATTTCTGTTCACTTCAGTACTATTTACAAGGAGCTTGAATGTGCTGGAATGAGCTGAAAAAAGCATCACTGCCTTGCCCAGGAATGAAATGAGGGTCTTCATGCAGAGTTTATCACCCACATGGCTCAGTATGAGCCAAATCAGCTTGGGCTTATTGATGAAACATCAAAGGATGAACATACAGTTGGTTGGTGATATGGGCAGTCTCGCAAGGGACATTGTGCACAGAAAAGGCAGGTCTTTGTTCATGGCCACTGCTTGACACTTGAGGCCTTTCTCACTCTTGACAGCATCATCTCTGCCACTGTTGTTGAAGAATTCCCATGGCTTGTTAAGGAAAAAGGGGAACTTAGAACCCTTTGCCATTCACCTCACTTGAGATTTCTTCATCTCTGTGGCAGAGATAATGGTAGCAAAGAATTTGTGTTTCACAATGGATGGATCAGAAACAGTCTCAGACTCTATCAGACTATCAGTAACACATTCAAACAAAATGCAGAGTATATGCACCTTCATTGTTGTGCCTTCGCTGCTTTGTGATTGAAGAAGGTGTCAGAGGTGCACTAGCTGCACCCTGATGAGCTCTTGGGTTGAGGAAGGTTTTCCCTGTCATTCGGGTTGCCTGGGTTGTTGTTCCATTTGAATTCACCTATGTTGCCATCTGAGTCAGGAGCCTGGAATTGATGACTGTTGTCTTTGTTAGAATCCAGGTTGTTAGAGGTACTTTTCAAGTCATCACTGATTGAATCACTCCTATAGCCATTTTCAGTGTTTGGTGTGTTCAATACTGGTTTAATGAGTCAGAATTTCTTGCTTGCACCTTCTGAAAGTTGGAGAACAATGGATTTCACCATCATGGCAAGTATAATGGAGATAAGACTATTGGAGGATGTATCATGTGTAGACTAAGTGATTAGTCCCAGTTGTATAATCATAGCTGCGACTGCCATTATTTACTCAAATGGCTGTAAACCTTACCTATAGAGATGTCACTTATTAGATGTGAAGTGATAACACACTGCTGTGCAAGTTATCAGTTGTGCTCCATTCATCATGTAAATGATCAAGCAATGGTTCAAAATTCTGAATCTGTTGACGACCTCAAATCTAAGAAAGACTTGGGCCAAATCATACCAGAGAGCTTGGTAGAATCAAGAAGATGGGGAAAACCAACAAGAACTTGACTAAAGTTCTCGGTGGTGCTTGTTCAGATTATATACCTACTGACTATGTTTAGGGCAGGTACTTTAGGGTAGGCTAAATAGATACTTGTGTCGAGGATTAGAGGCAATGATGTCAGCGTGCATCATAGCCTAGACCGTCTGTACTATGATGTCATAGATAAGAGATAAGGGTCTAGCCCTATGAGTCATAAAGGGTCCACGTGATTGGGTCTAGACCTTCTCACAGTCACATGATTGAAAATGGTAGAAGTCACATGACTTGGAAAAGGAGAAAATGATAAGATAAGATAGTGTTATGTGATATGTCATGTGACATGTTTGCAACAGAATCTGAATGTGGATGTGCACATTGCAGTCTTGCCTTTGTCTTATGACTATCTAATGAGTTATTGCTTCCTTAATTGATACAATGATATTATTTGGATTTTACATCATGAGCTGTGATAGTAAATTCTATCATTGAGGGATCTTGCAACATTTGTATTGCAAGACATCTCTGGAATGCATTGCTGTGCCTTATCCAGACCTTATTGCCTTGCATGTTGAAGCACAGATAGATTCCAATCTCACCCAGCATTCCCATCTGTTATTCTCTGCTCAATTTTAAAAGCACAGTGACATTGTTCAAGCCCAAGCCAGTCTGTTCCAAGGGCAAAGAGTTATAGTTGTCAGTGTACATTTCATGCAACATTCTGTGGCAATCAACCTTGCAAATAGGGATGTTGCACCCAGTCAATATAAAGTCCCAATTAAGGATTTAAGGCATGTTTTTTGCAAAGGCAATTATGTGTAAGTTCTGGCTGGAATCCATCACAGCTGCTGTGGCAGCGTCATGCTCAATTCCAAGGGCATGACAAAATTGCTTCTGGCTGGCACTGGAGACAGATAAAGGGAAGAAACATGTTGAAGATCTCGATTGAAGAACATGAACTTTTTTTCAAACATACCTAACACTTGTGAGCAGACCTGACCATCATTTGAATACAACAAACACTCTTTTGAACACACCAAACACTCATTCAAGAAAATGTTTGAGCAAAGTTGGTCAAAGGCCTTTCTCAATATGACACACAACTTCATCATTTTTGCCTATCTAAGGCTGCAGAGCCATCTTCTTTCGACATTCCAACAATATGTTTCATTGAGGCAGGCCTTGTATTTGTTTATGCTGAGAAGGATCACATTCAAAAAGGGCCCTACTTCAAAAGCAGGCTCCTCAAGTGCCATATGGATATCTGGCCAGGAAACTCGATGCTGCCAGCATTTATGATAGGGATAACTTGCCAGCATTCAAATTCATACACAATGGAAGAGCCACCCCTCATCTGGAGCTTGGTGAATACAGTTTTGAGACTGCAGAGTTTCTAGCTTCACACAACATGTTCAATACACCAGCATGGGTGGGCAAGTATATATTTTAGATTACCAAGGTAAGTCACATAGTAAGATTCCCTATTGGCCAACATACCAATATACATCAGCATGTACAAAATATTACAAGTAAAATGTGACATTTAGGAGTGCAGGACATGGTTGCATGTTCCCTCTATTCCTTGTTCATATGCCCCATTTTAGCCAACCAGGTTTTCAATAGGGCCTTGATCCATGATGCCAGCACTGCCCACATACCAGTAATCATGTGCTCATCCCATTGAAGAACACCAGTCCTTTGTGACTTGGTTGAAATAATTGGTTATGTGGGCTTGCTGATCCATGTAGACATATACCTGCATGAGTGAGTCTGCCAATGATCCAGAGGGGCTCACAACCCTCTTTGCAAAATAAAGGAGGTATATACCACAATTGTAGTTGTTATGTTGGAGGGGGGTCTGTGCACTGCTCAATCATATTCATTTGCCCACAAATAGCAGGAATCCTTACCTTCACCTGTATGCCAATGACTTTGTGACCATAATTTTCCTGCCCTTGTGCTTCACATCCTCTATCAAACAGGACACCAGTGTATCAACCACAGATGGATAGACCCCACCAATTGAGTTGAGTACAAAGATATATGTACTGGTGAAATGTTAGGGCATCATTATAAATATACCAGCTTCCATGCAATTACATTGTACAGTCCCCAACAAGAGGCTGGTAAATCACTATGAGGTACCAGTATAGCCTGGTTTTCTGTCATTCAGGACCTTATCACATAGATGGAACAGAATTGATAAATACTGTTTGTTGATTGGTATGATAATATATGCCTTTTCTCTGAGATCCACTTGTTGTGTCCAAGCCAGGATTTGTGCATAGCCTCTTCCAGAGCTGCAAATGCAGAGGTGGTCCACAACTCACTGGTAAATATCAAAAAATATGCTTACTTTTTTTCTGTGCATAATTTGGTATTAAAAATGGGCTCAGAATGTGTACTGTTGTGGCAAACATGGCATCATCTGCCTCCAAATCTGAATGCCACAAACTTGATGTGGGATCAGTCTGTCTGGTGGGTATCATCAACATTGGGGCTATTAACATACTTGAGCACAAGTTCAATGATAGTGTCATTGAGGAATACTGTGGAAGCAAGTCTATCCAGGTCTTTGGCCTCCACAAATATATCCCTGAGGCCACTGAATGGATATACAAGGATGCTAAATTGTTGAATGGATTATTAGTGGGAAGTTAACATCAAAGATATGCCCATGCAGAGACCTACATGTCTGTTGTGCAGGCAGGCAAGACACTTTTCTCATGGTCAGAAGGGTTGTTATAACACCCTTGTGTAGTGGGCACTCACAAGTGTTCATGTTTTCCGGGAGGTGACTTCATGTGTCCAGTTGCCACTAGTGTCATCCTCAGTACTCACATATACATACACACCATGTTACTTACCACTTGCACTACGCTTATGTTTTTGCTGATTTCCCCAAGTCAGTTGTGCGGCATTGGTAGGAGAAGAAACTGGTCTTGTCTGAGAATGGGATAGAAAATACAATAGCACTCACCAGTCACAGCTTTAGCATCAACTTCTATGGCTTCCATTCATGGGCAGGTCCCCATTATCATTTATCTCCACTCCATGATATTGTCTAGGAATGTATCATGGCGGAATGTCAAACTTCTCCCACAAGTCTGAATAGCAGTCCACTGGTATTGCATTAGTTCTTATCCATTTGCAATACATTACTGACATACCAATGTGCAGTGTAGAAGTTGCATACCATACTCTTGCCTCCTCAAGCAGTTTACTCACATCAGCCAGCATTGACATACTTGGTGACAGTTGGCACTTGATTTGGTGGCCAAGCCATAGCTGAACCCATGAATCAAGAAATATCACTAAAATGTAAATATATATACCATAAATTATTAAGTGGTTCAGGCTAACCCCACATCTTTGATACTCCCAAACATAGACTGGCTCATGGGGACCTACCATGTATTTGGTGGCCATGTAGCAATTGAAATCTGGATTATGCCAGTTTTAATGGAGTGATGCCTGACAGGTATTCAACTCGTGCATTATGGACTCATGGATCTGAGTTGCATATATGAGGCTGGTGGCAAATGTGGTCCATAGTGCATCAGAGATGTTCAATTCATGTACATGGGATAATATTAATGCTAATGCGAGGCACTGGAATTGCAGCTGTTGCAACAGCAGTGCATAATAGGCTGGGGTGATAGGTATCTATAGTCCATGAAATCACTTTTGCTTTGTCTTGGTCATGCCCTTATCCAGGTTACCATATATGTACTTCTTATCTGTGTTAGTTATGTTGATTGTGCACCACTTGGTGCGCTTTCAGGTGACCTACCAGTTGTGCCACATTGTGGCGCACTGTTATTGTTTATTTATGTTGACTCGTCCTACCATTTGTTCGAGTCCAGTGTACTTCGCCTTCCCTCAGTCTCTTACACTGGACTCCAGCTGTGTGCTGTTTTTAACAATCTGTAGCACAGCATGGTCTGTGTGCATACTTGTAACAATATATAAAGCAGGTGTAAACAGCTGAAGTCCTCAGTCATTTCCACTTGTCTTATACTGCCCATTGGTGCATCAATAGCCCTTAACAAGGCCATAGCATTCAGGGAGTAGGATTAAGCTAGCAATTCCTTGACTTCATTGTCCTGCTAGTGCTAGTGTGCACTACAAGGTAGCATCAGTCCAGTGCACAATCGTCTTCCCTACACCTTAATTGGTATGGATTGCAACACACCTAGGTACATACTTATGGTATCCTTAAACTTGCTGTTTTCCTGTCTAGTAGAACATTTAGACCAGTTGTACATATTGACAGATCCCATGTGTTACTGGAGATTTCAGCAGACTGAACAGAATCAAACACACCATTCCCAAATGTTGATGTGTCTGATGTGTTGCATGTGCAGGTGAGAAATTCCAGCAGACTAAACATAATTGAACATGCTTTAGTCCTGAATATTGAGATGTCCACATCATGTGTTATGTTGTGTGTGCTGGAAATTCTTGCTGACTGAACAGAATTGAACATGATGCAACAATTTGAACATGCTTGCCAAAGCTTGCTGAAGTTTGAACCATTCTTTTTAGGGTCATGTCATGAAGGTGACAGATTGTGTGCTTGACTTGCACTCATAGAAATCCTATGATAAGACCAATCATAAATACATATCATACAATAACAAGCTTCAATCATACAGCATGGTATAGTCACACATTGATTCAATAAAATGACCATGTGCTCACATTATGCCAACCCCAAAGGCACACATTTGGACAGGCATGGTGAAAGCAGTTTGACGTACATTGCCTAATCAGTACTGCTCAGCAAGTAAGCACTCTATTAATTGCCTGTCATATCCTCAGTATTACAGCATACCTTTCTCTGTGTCAACCAGCACCATGGACTTGTTAAAAACAGCACACAGCTGGAGTCCAGTGTAAGAGACTATAATTGACAAGTCTAGTAGATTAGTACAAACCTGGAGTCCAGTGTAAGAGACTGAGGGAAGGCGAAGTACACTGGACTCGAACAAATGGTAGGACGAGTCAATATAAATAAACAATAACAGTGCGCCA
>JBBPSC010001227.1:0-10980 GCA_038093395.1 Baorangia bicolor | reverse complement strand
CTCAACACCCTTGGCTCAGTGGAAACCTGCCGGGGCCGACGGCGGGAAAGACTCCAGTACTATCTCTACGGAGGTGGGGCGGAGATATATATTGTGCACGTGAAGTGCCAGTGACGGTGCACTGCACTCGATAAAGTCGGATTCCAAATACGGTCGTTTGGGAATCGACTACCACTGGCCCGGGCAACGAGCAGGTTTTCGGGTTCCGACATCGAACACGGCCCACCTTAGGAAGGCCTGTCACGGCCGAAAGACTGCTCCCACCTTCTTTCTTACCAATCTCACGACGTCTCTAGCCCGAATGTAACTGGGAGCACTTGGAACCCGAGTGCCGTCCCGAAAAAACAGCATTGGTGGCTGCAAATCACAATCCCTTAGGCATATCCAACTGATTCAATCCTGATTTAGGACCAAGCATGCCAACTGACAGCTCCCGAACGTCGGTGAGGACAAATTAGCAGTGTAGCATCGGCCGATGGTTAAATACAACAAAAACATTAGACACTACGACACTCTAGTCTCAAATTCCATCAACCACAGTACCAGATTCCATCTCTGCTTCTCTACTGGACTTGTGACTCCTCAATCTGAGAAGCTTCGCAGGGTGAGTGAGCAATGGCAGGATAATTGACGGTGACATGCTGATGAGGACGAGACTTGTAGCAACTGCAGGGGATCCAGACAGTGCAACGAGTCCGGCGACGCGAACGATGACGAAACCAATGTCAAGCACGGCAAAGAAAATGGCAAACGTCGCGTAACCGATGTGCTCGGCGCGTTCCTGGACGGACGGCAGTCACGTCAGAGATGAGATTGTTGTGTCGGACAAGATGCATACCTTCAGCTCCGCAGGTGAGAGCCGACCATAGTGGATATGTATGTTCTCGGCCATAACTAAGAACGACAGTGCGCACAACGTGAAGAAGTAACCACCATTGCTGAGATGAATGCTACAAGGTACTGTCAATCTGGATATTCATGGAGAGAGGACAATAGCCCCCTACGTGAAACAGCTACGAAACTGTACAATGGTTTGTGCAAAGGTGAGAGGTGGTGAAAGAACTGAGCACAAGGTACTCACCAGCTCGATCGACCAATCTGTCCGATCGTTCAGAGCTGCCCTGACGTCTTCAAAGTCATGTGATGACTGTATCATATTGTATAGGGTGAGTCCGAGTATGTGTCGAGTGACAGTCTTGAATGTCTTGGAGATGGATGCTTGCATGCTAGGAAAAGGGGGGGTTTGCAGGTACGGTGGAGTAGCATTGGTTGATTGTGGGTCGTGCTTAAGTAGGTACCAGAAGATGAGTGTCGTTCAATTTTCGTTCGTACATCATATGTACAGCTAGACATCCAAATCATAAGGCTGTATCTGCTCGATGTGTCTCAGACCCGTTGCGCCCTATCGGAGTCTGAATGATGAGAGGAAGGAGATGCAGGAGCAAGATCCGGGCCAGATGCAGGGGGAAGACGGGCCAGCTGGTTCGGTTGGCCAATTTGACAGCGTGCACAGGGCTATCGATTTGTTGTGGCTTATCGGAGTCTGAATGGGAGGAAGGATGGGGATGATGCAAGGGCAAGATACCAGCTGGTTCGATTGACCAATCTGTCAGGGTGCACCGGGCTATCGATTACATAGACGCACGTGTAGATGTTCCGGATCGGACAGAGCTACGCCGTGTACACCGAGCTATACATAACCAAGAATAACGGTGAGCACAAGGCGAGGGGGTACATACCATCCGGGGCACCCGAATGTCACACATCAGCGGCCTGTTAAATTTATCGGATAACGTAGGGTCTTCCGTGAAACTGCTTCGGAACTGCGGAGGAATGGGATGATAGGGGCAAGATGCGAGCCAGTTCGATTGACTAGTTTGTCGGCGCGCTCAGGATTATGGACATTCTCGAAGGCGCTAGTGATGGTGTATGGCGTTAATTCTGCACACTTATTCCCACCGCGGGTTTATGTGGTCCTCCGAGCATGGCCTCTACATGGTCCCTGTCACACTTTACATGGTCCTTGCAGTGCTTTTTGATCTTCAAGTTGAGTTCAAGGAGTCTCACTACACCACACCTTTGTAATCTTCTGTTTAGAAAACGAATGCCTGATTGATTGATCAGTGTGAAGTAAACAATGTACAGAACAATCACTATTACGGGTCGTTGGAGAGAAGCTGAACATGATCATAGTATGGACTTGGACTCAAGGGAAATGTACTACAGTCTGAAGGTCATTCGAAGGGGAGATACCTGTAAACATCATCACGGTATGCAATGAATTTATACTCCCCATGAGCTTGCAGCTCCTTGTCCCAAAGATTGATAACGGTGTCTTCGTCAAAAAGACAGGACGGATAGGAGATGTCCCCAAGCTTCAGCTCCACCTCTTTGGGGGCAGGGGAAGGGCAGGGGGGCTAGGCAGGTGTGGGGGGCTATACCGTCTTGTGAGATGAAATTGGAAAGCACAGCGAGAGGACCATGTAGAGCACCGCGAGGATCACATAAACTGCAGTGGGAATAAACGTGCAGAATTAACGCCATGATGGTGCACCTGATTAGAGTAAATTTAGACAACTATCAAGCACCATCACACACGAACTCTGATAGGGCTGCCAAGAAATTCAGCTTTCATCTTGCTGTAGGAGTATATATGCGCGTCGGTTTTACCTTATCCATAATTTTATCCCTATTGTGAAGTGGGAATGTGTATGCCGCAAGACACGCAAAGTACTGCAGGGGGATGATGAGATCCCGGATAACACTACAATTGAGCGGTCAGCATACATCACCGCCCTATGACAGCACCGTTTGGAAAGAAGGGATTCGCGCGTGCTTAACTTGTCACCCACAAAAGCATCGCATGCATTTCAGTCTCACCACCAGCTACAGTGGTTGTAGCTTTCGTTTGTTAATAAGTAGGTGATCACCATCCTGGAATAACTGCTAATACTAGGCTTCCACGAGATGATCTGGGTTGATAACACTTCCCACTGGTTTTCCCGTAGGTACCTCAACGAGTCCATCAGTGCTGACTCCCAACGTGAGGATCATCGCAGCTAACTACTCACTCCCTGATGACCCTGTCAACACTTCCTCATGCCCTGCCTGCGGATCGGATGTCACCATACCTCAGCCCAGAGCTTCGTCACCCTTTGGAACACAGTGCATCGAATACGAGGGCTATTCTTTCTGTCCGCCTGGGGTTGTCTGTGCGGAGGGCAGTGAGTCTGTGCCAAGGACTACCGTCTTCGAACTAATGAGGACTGCACTGTCATCTCGTGGTACTGCTAGAACTGCTGACAGGTGAACCCCTTCCGTGATTAGTACTAGGTCAAAGGAGAAACACGTATTCAATATATATGCTCGTGGTCACTGGTCAGCAAATCGACGTTCTTCACGATGACCCCTTGCATTGCGGCCTGACGAAATAAGTGCCATGCACTCTTCCAGCGTTTCATTCGCGTTATTCGTGTTTCGAGAATCGTCTTCTCGGCAGTACTGCTGAACTTCAGTCATGTTCGTGTCCCTGGGTCAAAAACTTGTTTGTGGTCACGGATGATTGAGGGTGTTGACCTTGCGTCTGATATCTGGTTGAGGCAAGACACCGACGAAGCGTGGATCACATCGGGTATGAAGTGGTTTCATAGATGGGATCACTGACGACGAAGTGAAAGAAGACTTACTCGATGCGCAGGTAGCGTTGAAGCGCCTATTAGAGCGTTCACACATACAAGGAACGACAGCAGGATCGACCCTAGAGGAGCAGCAGAGAAACTCCTGGATTCAAAAGACTATTCCAGAACAACGCGTGGCTGCCATCGCCTGGCCAATTCTCCCTTCCAAACACCACGAAGAGATAGTTTCAGCGTCGCGTTTCAGTGAGATACCCGTGAAGACGTTAGAAGATCGATCAATCGATCATCATCCCTAGATCGGCCGAGATGTGGGACAAATCGAAGAAAGAATGGGCCAACATTGGATACGGTTGTCCCGGCTTTCCATACCAGACTACGCGTGAGAACAACTTACACACGCATTCCGATAAGTTGTAACCCGCCTCATCCCGCAGATCGACGAGTTCGGGTTGCATCTCAATCGTTAAACATCCGGCGCGCTGCCTATGCAGCATCAGAACTCATGGTATATTCGAATAGGACAAGGATTGACTCCGACAAGTTCGACTGCTTCGTCTGCCTTGGGAGAGTAGGGTATACCCACTTCCATCGATTCTTTACTTTTCTCCGATGCTGAGTAGCGGGTTGCAACAGGTGCGACTGACGGTTGCGTAGTATGATGGCATTGTCAGGGTTACAGTAACTTGAACTTTTTTTTATTTAGGAAACGGATGCTTGTCGATGATGATCGTTCTGAACATATGTTTCATGTTGTACACTGGGAACGCTCGGGAAGCCTTGTCTTCAGCTAAATAATAGAGCACACTGTGCCCTCGCTGGCATAGGCTGTATCCACAGCGTCTGTCCTCCATGAAGCGTTTGTCGCTCGCATTCTTCTGTCTTTCTATCTTGTTTCGGCTTGCTCTGAGTCTTTCTCCTACCTACTTGGCATGCCAGCTTCAAAAACCTGCGGGAGAATCAGCTCTCGCAGGATGTCCTGAAGGAACCCTTTATGTTTCGCCTACTGATCCCCATGCGAGTTTTAGCAGTGTCCAGGAAGCTATTAATTCTCTGTGAGTCCTGCTATCCCGATTCCCTGGAGGCACCCTGACGTGCAATAGTCCCCAAACCGGCAATGCTGTCATCCTTATTGGTGAAGGGTACTACTTCGAGATGGTTAACGTGACACGTTCTGCACCTCTCGTATTATTAGTGAGCCTATCTCGCACAATATTACTCTTGAGGCTAACGCATTGCTCAGGGTCAGCTAGACCCTGCCACCGCCTCTATTCCAGCTGGGAATGCTTCCCAGCGCAACCTTGTGCAGATCTGGAACAACCTGTGTGTCGAGAATGGCTTGACAGACGAGGAGACTGCAACACTGACTGTGGGACCTCCCGTTGGCCAGTCCTTTGGAAACGTTGATTTCAAAGCTTACAACATCGACTTCGAGAATCGTGCTGTTAGTCTGCCTTTCTTGAACGGACAATGCTGCAGTCATCGAGTTCCTTGTAGGCCTATTATCACACAATCTCTCGAGCACTGGTGACTTGTATCACGTTCGCGAACGCATCGTTCTACGGGTGCGCCTTCGCAAGTTGGCAGGATACGTGGTATACTGGGTACGGCGCCAACACGTACGTTGTAGATAGCATCGTATACGGACAAACCGACTGTAGGTTTTCCTTCCACTGCGTTTTTAATATTGTAATGGTTCTCGCTAGACCTCTTTGGGTACGGAAACGCGTAGGTTTTGTGTCGTTTGTGACCCAGATTTACGATAGCTAATTTTTGGCAGTTGGTTTCAATCAGTGACCCTTGCAAATCGTGCATGTGGAGGTGGGATTACTGCCTGGCAGGGGACACCTGGTACAAGAAATGGCGTATACATCGCTGACTCGCGCATCATCCGCGTAAGTCCGTAGTATCGTCGAAGTGCACCTGATGTCAGATGTTTTGTCAGTCACCAGATGCAAATGCAATCACCGTAACTACTGAAGGTTGCTACCTTGGTAAATGACAATGCCATTTCGAGGGTAAATTGACTAATATCTGCTTAGGACGCCCGTGGAACGTCTATGCGGTTGCCGTCTTCCTCCGAAACTATATGGACGACATCATTCACCCCGCTGGATTCACCTCGTGGCATGGAGTGTAAGTCGTTCAGTTCCATCCTGCATCTGCTGTAAGTTAATCTGCATGTGCGTCACGACAGAACCGCAGTTCCCGACACAACCTACTACGCTGAGTTTAACTCATATGGTAGATACTTTCCGAGTCTGTATGGTCACTCGCACTAAGCGCGATGTAGGTCCTGGATACAACCAGTCCGCTCGGGTTCCACAGGATCATATCCTGAGTTCCGAGCAAGCACAAAACTTTACGCTTGAAGGCGTTTTCTACGGCACCCCATCATGGATTGATTTTGGGTACAAGTACTAAACATTCATTTTGGATGTTTATTGATTAGTAAGTACCTGGCATGATGTATTGTACATAGGGGTCAGAAATGTACACTGCACGATCACGCCGCATAGTATCACCCTCGAACGTCCCCTCTCCATCCCCATCCACCTATCTACTTTTCCGACTGTGCTGACCGGCCTCTCTCCCGACCGCGCCACTCTCCCCCGCTTCGTCAATACTTATGGCGTACGCGTCGTTTTCTGGATATGGACACCGCACGCGAGACACACGGTCGTGTTGGTCGTTTTGCGGGGCGTGATAAGCGGGTTGGCGGCGGTACATACGTGAAGTGGCACGCGGAATCGTGATGCCCAGTAATTCCGATTGGGGGCCTGCATGAGTCCGTCCGACTCCGTCGTCCTCAGCCGAGGGGCGCTGGAACTTTGCCCAGCCGGCGACCCGTTCGCCCCCTTGAGCAGTAAGTATTAGCCTCGGTCCGTCTCTCCGTTCGGTGGCTGTTGTCCTCAGGCTCGCCGCCTGGAGCTTTGCCCATCTGGGCACCGGGCCGCCCTCGTCCCTGCCGGGCGGGAAGATCCGTCGAATTCTGGGACAGAAGGAAAACACCCCTTTAACCGTAGTTCCAGTCCAAGCCGTCTGCGAGAGTGATGATGGAAATCAAGATAAAAGAGCCGAGAACGTGCCAGTGGGAATGCGTGGCAACTTCAACTTGTGCCAGTGGTTTTACACATTGTTTGAGAACCTTCGCTCTTTTTCGACACACGTCGCCAATGAGACGATGGCGGTGGATTTAGAGGGGCTCGGTGAGTGCAGTAAGCCAGCCCCTTCGGCCGATCTTCGATAATGATATCGTGATGCACCTGACGATTGATGCAGATGTTTGTCATGCGGCGAGGCTCAGCGCCCAGGGCCCCAAGCCCACCAGATGCAAACTTGCGGGCCTAGTACTCGGCTGCCTACACACAGATACGCATGTGCCCCCGCGGAAGGGGCCTTGGTGAGGCAGCAGGTAATAGTAGCCACTTTCATGCAAATCCGATTTGGCTATCGGATTCAATGATTTCCTTTGGAAGCCCCTCAGGAGAAGATTCAAGAGTTATGAAAGTAAGTATTCATGTCGCTCTTCCCTAACTTCCTGCCGATCAGAGAGAGGTATAAACAACCGTTCCATTTTACGGTCTTCCATACGGATACGTCATCACCAGGGGCTGCGATGAGTTCCTGTGTACAGTCCTACACTCACACCTCACTCGTTTTTCTCACTCTCCCACAGCACGCACGCCTGAGATCATGTCGCGGCGTACCATACAACGCACCTGTGCATCGAAGCCGGAACATGGTGGTACGCCATATGCTGCACTGGCAGAGGGGGGCAAGTTCGTCCGCCAATCACGAATATCCCCACCTTCGGCTCGCCGACGAGGACGGAAAGGTTGCCTCAGGCTTTACCGCGATAGGCAACCGCTGACTTGTCACATCAGCAACTCGGAACCGCCCTTGGTAAAGGTGATTGTTAAGTGCACAGACTCCGATCCTTCAAGTTCCATTCCCATTTCCAGATCTTCATTCTACCTTCCCTCCGGTGCAACTAACCACCGAGGAGCTATTTGTAGCATGTCTCCTCTCGTTTTTCACATTATAACGTCCAAGTCTTTTGGCTCTTTCACTGACAGTGCCTGGCTCCGCAGCAGCGTTCCCAGATACGGAGTTTGGCGTGGTCCCGCGGCTGTATTATGTCTAGCTGCCTTCTGGAAGATTCGGGTGAGAGTCCAAGAACCATGTAGCCGGATTGATCCTGATTTCAATCGAAGGCCTATTGAACAGACTCCGCGCGTTTGCCCCCAGTGCTGCTTTATACGCCGGCGGTGACCGCTTAGTAGACGACGCTGAGTTCTTTTCCGATGACTTCGTTCATACATATCACCCTGTAGTGGGTGTTGAACCATCTTCGAGAATCATAATGGCAATAAAGTTTAACAGACATCCAAGCATCCAAATCCAGTCTTCACCAAGGAATTTCGTTTCCACTGTACCCGAAGAACTTGCCCGCGCTCTCCCTCGTCAGATTTTGCAAAACGGTCAAGATTCCGGATACACTCTCGTAAGGTTCAAGCGCCGCGCTTTCGCCTCCCATCTCGGTCTTGACCCAACCAGGGTCCAAGACGATAGGGATCAGGTCTGGACGCTCACGAGCTTGTTTGTACGTCTAGGTGAGCCGAAAGAATGGCGTCAGATCAGAAAGACACAAGACAGACGACCGAAAGACTGTTGACGCACGAGCATGTTCACTGCACTCTTGCTGATACTGTAGCTGGCATATGTAGGTCCATGGTCGCTTGCAATGCTGGCAACTCCGCTGGTCATGTTCATGATGACCTTCCTGTTTGACTTTTCGATCGCCGGGAGGAGATACCGCGAGATGAGGGCAGGGCCAGCGACATTTGTGGCGATCGTGTCGGTGAGGTCGCTCACTTTGAAGTCGAACGCGAGATCGGCCCCATAGTTCTGCACGTTCAGGACGAGGGAAAGAGGTCAGTCCCGAAGCAATTAAAAAAATCATGACGAGGGGGACCGACTGACGATCGCGGCGTTGTTGAGGACGTAGTCGAGACCAGCGCCGTTCAACAGTCTGAGCACTTCGTCAGTACCGGCCTTGATGCTCGCCTCGTCTGTAACATCCAGCTTGACGATGTGGAGTGTCCCAGGAGACGAAGCCAGTGCTGCAAGGGCCATTGCTGTCGACGGCGAACGGCAGGTTGCAAAGACAGTGTTGGTGGGTGTCTGGAGGAGCTGGCGGGTTATCTCCAGGCCAATACCCCGAGAAGCGCTTTCATGTATTGGTGAGCACCGAATGGCTGAGGGATCATGACAAGAAAAGCCTACCCAGTGATGAACCATGTTGTGTTGGTCATGTCGAGTGAAATGTGGTAGGCTGGAGAAGGGAAAGAACGGGCATTCCTCGCGGGCGACGGTGAGCATTTATCTCCCCGGCAGCGCCAGCATCAAAAAGACCATTCACAAGCACGTGATCCGGAACTCACAGCGGTCAGTGATTGAGCAAGATATGAGGGGAACATAACCGGATCATCCTCGGATTAATCACCACTCTATAGACAGAGTAGCATGAGACTGGAGTTATACATATCGATGAAGTTTGATAAGAACCAAGCGGGATGGAGGGTTCTCGATCTACAATGTCTGTGAACCAGGTTCGTCGTGCTTGTGAGTCGCCATTGATCAGAATTGGATTCATGCTTGACAAACATAGGGATGCGCTGCAGACACCACTTGACAGTGAGACAATTGTTTGGATGTTCCGAGACGACCTGCTAAACCCGCTCACACTTCGAGTGCTGCAGGGACTTCCACCGAAGGATACCTCATCATACACCATCCTGTGGTATTTTCGTCCCTGCATCATTACGTCTCCCTAGTTTGTCAGTGAAGCCTATATTGTTAGAGGAAGGTGGCAGCGCAATTACTGCGGAGCGTCTCTCCCAACTGATCCGCTGACCAACCCGCATGATTGCGGTACGCGTGTACAAGTGGTCATCGCCAACAGTCACTTCAGGAAGGGGGACTTGCCACATTGGGATCGGGATGCATGTGGCAATTGACAACTTTGCCCATCCTGCGGGTACAGAGCCTCCATGAATTCTAGAATTCCCATAACAGGAAGACACGGCATCCCCAATGTCGTCACCCTGTGGTGCAACGTGCTTACAGCGTGAACGAACGTATGTATTCACACAATTCCGAGCCAAGGAGTATACAAGTACTCGAAATTCGCTCACTGATAACGACCAACGATAAAAATACAACATGGGCCTGCTTCTCAGTGGTGCTCGAGCAATCAGCGAGCTATTTTCGGGGGGGTTTGCATAGTAGGTCTCACATATAAGTCTCTTATGGTCCACCACCACCTCCACCAGCGTTCCGGGCGGCTCTCTCTTTGTCCATCCGCAGTTTCTCCACGTAAACAAAGGTGAGGACAATCAAGTCCAGCATGTGCGTCACGTCTGGATCAATGTCCAAACTGGGCTTCCTTTTGGGACCAATGATGCCAAGTGATCCCCTGTGATATCTTGCGACCTCCGTTTTTGACCCGTCGCCCAGGGACAACTGCAGGAACGATTTAGTGCAAAATCGGCTTTGACATGAACGCTGTGCTTACCACCACAACGTCAAACAACAAATTCCATCTATATCGGCGGCCATCCGGTCCCGTAAACGTTCGTTTGCTGCAAAAAGCGCAAAACATGAACGCGAACTGGTTTAAACCAAGAAAAAGAACCACACACACCGTCCCGTGATCCCATGCCGAGGGAGGAAATCATTGGACTGCATCTCCTCGCCATTGATGCGGAACGTCGATGATCCGAACAAATGCCACTCTATCTCGCCCATGACGTCGAATCGGTCTCGCATGTCCATTGGATCTCCGTTGGGCGCGATTTTCTGGATCGTTGTCGTCCCCATGCCGAGTTTGAAAGGATGTGACGTCCTGTACAGCACTTGGCCGGTTTCATTGGTGAAGATGGTGTTGCGTACGGATTCGGAGGATAGGGTGAGTAGCATGATGCGTTGGGCGAGGTTATGGTTTTGAGCGGACGTCACGTAACTTGGCTTTTAAGTGTACTGGATCTCGAGGTGGTTACCATGAGGCTCTACGCGGTGAACGCACTTGCTGTGTTCCAAGGTATCATCATGAGGTATGGCTGTGTCCTTCGAAAAGAACTTAAGTGGATCACTTACATGAGATAGGCACAAGAGAAGGTTCTGCGGGCGACCAAGCGAGTGTTCTCTCAACAGTACAGTCGACTCTGTAATAACCCATACTCCTCGGGATAGGCTTGGGGACATGGGTTATGACAGAGTATGGGATTCGAGGGTGGGTGAAAACGGACGGTCAAATGGCGCCGGAAATCATGGTATCTAC
>JBBPSC010001226.1:0-10983 GCA_038093395.1 Baorangia bicolor | reverse complement strand
TTTCCTGAACCCGTGCGAGCCATGCCCACAAGATCGCGTGGGGGAGTGGCAAGGAGGGAGGGGATAGTTGCGCGCTGGATTGGGGTTGGAGTACGATATCCTTGAAGGGTCAGCGCACGGAGTAGGAGCGGATGGAGACCTGGCAGGTGTGTGAGAGGATGCATGAAGCTGAGGTGTAGTACCGACCCATGCTTTGGAAACTGCCCCCGCCGACATCGCCCTTTCCGTTTCCTTTGTTCTTTATTTTCTTGAGCAAGTGTGTTCCATCCTTGACGTTCCTCTTGACGATGGCGTCGTGAATGAATTCATCGAGTCCCTCGTCGTCGGTGTCTTCGTCAAGGGGGAGCCGTGTGGCTCGGTTACCTGTCAATACAGAGGCTATGTCAATGTCCCCGTCATCGTCCGGGACTATGGAAAAGGCATCGCCGAAGGATCTTTTCCGATTGAGGGACGCCATTGGCAATGCTCCGGAGATGGCAGCGGCCGTAGCGTAGACCGGGTGGAGTGGATTTTGGGTGGACACGACTGAACCCGATCTGTCACGCTCGCCTGCGGGTGGATTGCACCGTCGGGCTGTGCTCCCCCCCCTCTATAAAACACTCGTCTTTCTCCCATTTCTTTCCTCATCCTCATCCTCCCCCTCTTCGTCACGACCATCATGATCTTTTTCTTCCTCCTCGCCTCCGTATGCTCTCTCTTCTCTCTCGTCTTTGCGCTCCCTGTTCTGTCCCCAGTCATGCGTGACGTGTGGGTGCCTCCAATCACCTCTCCAGACTCCAACACCATCTGGGTCGCCGGTAACAATTACACTGTCACCTGGGACACCTCTTCCCAGCCCTCTCAGGTCACAAATCCCCAGGGCATGGTCTATCTGCGTCATGGCGATGCAACTCAAGCAACTCCCCTTGCACAAGGTTTCCCCCTAAGTGCCGGAGAGGTCAATGTGACCATTCCCATAGATACCCAGCCCTACACCGACTGGATTATTGTTCGTAAGTCGGTTCTGGTGTAATCCCGAGGCAACAAGTAACCTTGCGCTTTTTTTTCAGTCTTTGGTGACTCTGGCAACTGGAGCCCAACGTTTACCATCCTCGCGCCACCATCATGATCGCTATGAATATACGAATCAGTTAAAACAATGATGACCTCATGATGTACAAGAAATCCCTACACATACTCCCTCTTTCACGGACTCTGGACATTTCGCACACTGGACAATCACTTTTCTTCGTTGGACTCTTCACATATGCTTTCGGGACCTTCACAAGTGCATTTGGACATTTTTTGGCTATCCATCATTTCGCATCTTTTGTACTCGATGTAGTTTGAATAACAGTGAAACGAGGCTTTATCGTGCCGCTTTGTTCCCAGACTTTGACCTGCGAGGCATGCTAGTAAATCCTGTGCAGAGACTGCCTCATTCATACAACTCGGTGTCCACGAGGCTAATTTAACAGCACATCCTGTGCGTCTTGTCTTTTACTCCTTCATGTTATACCTGATTCTAGGTGCTGCTATCGCTGCTTGTGCAGTATATCAATCATTCTTCGCGGACGATCGAGATGATCGTCTGCCGAGTCGCTCTCGATCGTATGAACCCTCTCAACCACCGGTTCGCCGACGCGATGAGCGGCAATACCAGTCTTCCCAGAGAGACTACACTCCGGTAGAAGCCTACGAGTCCCTCCGAGCCAGGGCCAAACAAGAAGGCGACCTGATGGTCCAATGTTACCAACAGAGCCAACAGGCCTACGAACGCCGTGACCGTGCCCGCGCCAAGGCGCTTTCAGAGGAGGGCAAACGCCACGCACTTAAGATGGAAAACCTCAACGCTAAAGCGAGTGCCACCATATTTAAAGGTAAACTCGTACTCATAATTTCACGGGCAAACCGGCTAAAAATTACTCTCAGAAAACAACAAGGTAAGGTGCCACTAGCGATGTCGCACCTTTGCTGCACGGTTTTCAGGACAAGGCTGCATGCGAAGTTGATCTTCATGGTCTCCACGTGAAAGAAGCCATTGCTTATTCTGAGAAAGCTATCAGAGATGCTCGTCGAAGAGGTGATGCTGAGATCCGTTTAATCGTTGGTATGTGTATTCCCTCTGCGCGATTCGAGGTTTCGAGTTCAGGCTTGGTGTCGTGGTCTTTGGCAGGTCAAGGCAATCATTCCGATGGAGGTATCTCTCGGCTCAAACCTGCAATACAAGATGACATGCGGATGTGAGTCTTCCTGACAGACACTCTTGACGACTATTAATTAGGTCTTCCAGGCGTGGGGTCCACGTCGAGGTAGATCCAAAGAACCCAGGTGTGCTGCTAGTTCGATTGGGCGGCAGGTGATATAGGGATGTATCAAGGTTTCTAAGACTCAATAATCTTGTACTCAGGGATCTATTTTGATGCACTGGACATACTCTGACACGATGTATAAAATGGCGGGTGTACACCAGTAGTTCTAGTACTATCATAAGCTATCATGGCCATGTTTGCGAGCCAAATAGACGCCAGATGGGCAGTGTTGAATCAGACTGCATACAACTGTCCAAGTTTGCCTTGAGCAGGCAACCATGGTGAATCCCACTAACGATGAAACTTGTGAACCAAGGGCCCAGCCAACACCGTGGCAGAGTCCTGGGAAGAGGCATCATTGTCCGATTCGATAAATACGGGGTGGTGTAACGTCTAACAAGCTAGTCAACACGGATTGCGCCATACAGTCTACGCACAACCCAATAAGATGCGAGGAACCCGATCGTTCCTAAGGACAATGAGTTGCGGGGAAGATGATCATAAATTACAAAACAACGCACCTGTGACAAGGAAGTCAAATAGACAAATAAGAAACAAGTATCCCAGATATAGCGCAACGCTGGTAAAAGAATCGAGCGAGAGACGTGAGGCCCAATAAAACAAACCATAGAGGAGGATCCAGAATGCGCTCCCTCCTCCGGTCATGAATGCGCGCCAGTGCCAACTATGGGACCTCCATCAATAAGATGCAAGTGCTCAGAAGCTGGGAGCGAGACACACCGATATTCTTCTGCGCACAGAATGAAGTACGTGAAGAGAATTGTGACTGTTCCGGTCGTCAGTGCAACTACCCCTGCTGTGAGCGCCAAGAAACCAAATGCATAGTATGCGCGTGAAGCGAAGAGACTTGACATGATAAAGTACAGCTCGACAAATGCGGCGCCTGAAAGGGGGTCAAAAGATCAACGTTCAGCCACGAATCAAATATTGGATGTAAGCAATCCCACCGAATGGTAGAATACCAGCGAGTAATGTGGATGCCTATTTTGATGTTACACGTGGTCAGATATTACATGTCATGCGACATACCCATGGTTGGAGGTAGCGAGGCGTAGGGGGTATCTGCCTAGGGATTTGATTCACCCTCACAGGGTGTGAGACACCCTGCGTCCATTTTGTAAGCCAACCAAATCAATGCGGGCAGATTGGGTACGTACCCCTTGTCGCGATCCGATGTAGGAACCGATAGCCGAAAGGGGGGCAGAGATTCCAAACCACAGCAAGACGATGAGGAGCATTGTTGCTGCATCCGGCGTTCGTAACAATTACTAGAACAAGTGTGAAATATCACGCACTGAAGGGGACGGCTCCTGAGGATCCAGCGATAAGAAGGAAAAAATTGAGCAGGAAAATGACGATGAAAACCAGCCTGCATCCTGACTTCAGCTTAAGGTGAAGAAGAAGAAAACACGCGAGCATACGTGGGCAAGACCGTGGCAGTCACAAATGCATTCTTTCTGCGGTTCACACCTCCGAGAGATGCATACACACGGCTGGAATAATAACCGCCAATTCTGATTAAGAAAGTGTCGTTATTTTAGGATAGACAGGACGGGGGAGATAGAAAAGTTACTTGCCCACCAAAGAAGGACCAACACACCATCATTACGGTTGCGAGCGAACCACGGTTAGATGGGGAGAGGAAGCCTAGCAATGCAAAAACTATACAGAGAGGAGAATGTAAACATCCCGAAACGCTGTTGAGTTGGAGGAAGTACCAAGGGTAACCGAACACATTGCACAGAGTTGTGCACCGTTACCGACTATGACGGCCAGGAGCATTGGGAAACGTGGCGTGCGGAATACCTCTCCGTGTACGAGTTTCCACCCCCAATCCTCTTGAACATCCTCCTGAAATAGTATGAATATTTGAATGAGTGTAAGCAGTAAGCAACGCGAAGCTTACGCTGAGATCGATGGCGTTGTAGCGGGAAATCTACGGATAGGATGTGTCAAGTTATTCTCTTTTTCGGCAGATAAGTGCTCACGTCTCTCGAAACCGTGCGCACAAGAATAATGGCTACCATAACACAGAGGAAAATAACGATCACGATCGAGTTAACAATGCTGAACCAGTGTATTCTTGGATCGAAAATGTGCAGGTAATTGTCCCAACGGGTAGCCTTGGAGACGTTGAGCTAACTCCAAGCTTGAAAGCGATTGTTCACGCACCCATGGGGTATCTGATACCTGGCAGGAATGTTAAAGTCTACAAATCAGAACGTTGATAGAGCTTACATTCCAAGTGACTCGATAAGTGTAACGGACGGTTGTCGTCTGCGTCTCTGAAAGCAAAAGAGGCTGGACTTTAGCGTCACAATCGAGTCTGTCCGTGTCCTCCTGTGGACCACCGCGGCTTGGGGTGAAATGAATTCAGAGAAAGAAGATAACGGCTTGCTGGCACGATTGCTCACCTTGATGGCCACACCAATACGCCAACTACTCGATATATGCCTGGATCTCGTTCGTGGTACCTGTATGCCATCACATAAGAATGATGTTGTGAGCAGGTACCCAGCACAAACCTCAAGACAATATCGTAGTGGTTATTCAAGTATGGAGTTTCATTGTCGTCATCGCCGAGATTGAAACCCATGTCATAGAAGATGTCGCCCGTCTTCAGGTCCTTTTTCATCTCTGCTGCAGGCAAGCCATCGATGAGCCAGTTGAAGGCATAATCCTCTCGTATGCGGTCATTTATGAACTTTGCGTCCTGCGGCGGCACTTGTTGGGTGCAGAGGGTGCGACACGTTCCATTGTCCTCTAGCATTTTGATCTGGCGCAGGCGTACTCAGGCCAAGGGACTCCTGCTAGAGAATGGTAATACGCACGTCATATGGTGAATTGAATATTCGGTCCCCGAAAAGAATGGAACCCAAAGACTCTGGTTGACTTTGTGGACCGCCTTCAGGTTGGCAAAAATGAAAACCAGAATTGTAGTAGTCATCTTATTGTTGCGCACATCAGCAAGAGATAGACTAGTATAGCTGGGCTAGATTCAAGATGTACCCACAATTGATCAGGGATTTCTGGTCGAGTAGGGTCGCATCAATGTGACATCATTCCAGACTATCAAGATAGCGTACTAGCTTCGAATCATCCTTCCCCGATAACATCGGAGTGAGGGCGTTGACAAAGAGGTCTACTTGCTCCCCTTGCTCGAAATTGCGGGGTGCAGCACCAGGCAAATAGAATGCACTGACGCTAACCACGGGGAGTAACAGTATACTTCCCAACAGGAATCTATGACATTCCCTCATATTGGAGAGAACACGAGCCGGCGCGAAGGGTTATTGTTGCGGAAAGCAAGTACTACCGTCGAGGTGTAACGTGGAACTCAAAGCCTCATTCTGGCTAACCTATTCTGTGACACGTGACTAGTAAGCTGAACATCTCTACCACAAGTTTGCCAAATTCACTATCGTCATCCCCAATTCTAGTTGTTCAAATTCAGTTCTGGCCAATTATCGAGTTGGCTCGAAGGATGAGCGCTTGAGCGGACTTTATCTTTATTCACTACTTGACGGGCCAAGCATGTTCACTGGTACTAAATACAGCGCTAACGTGCCGCGTTCCTTCGTCCCCTTTAATGGTTCAAAAATGCATGAATCTTGTCTGAAATGAACTCGACATCGACGGGATTTGCTCCTCCTCCCGCAACATGGCCCCAAACAGTGGGTATGATGTGCAATGCGGCATCTCTGAGATGTGAAACTTCGACTTGGCTGTCTTCCGGCTAAAGGGAACATGAATGGGAGTGCAAGCCCAGCTGGCGTGCAAACGAACCGGGAAGTAAAGGTCAGTCTTCGAAGGCATTATTAGCCCCTTAGCTTTGATACTCTTCAGCGCTTTCTCGTAGTCGCCGCCATCGCGAACGATGGAGATGTCTCCTCTCTGCCAGGTAGTGAGTAGGGCGATCATGTCGTTGGCGTCCCAGTATTGTAAACTCCTCCCTTCCCACCTCTCTCGGATGAACGAGTTCAGGTCAGGATACCTAGTGTGGGTTGGGCGTATCCGGTAGTCAAGAGACATGATGGACACTTACTCTCCACCCATAAGGTATTGATGCTCCCGGAACCACTAATGCACTGTAAGGATGTTTGTTATATATTTCATGTGTACTAACCGTTTGCCCATACGCCCATGCACAATAAACCCTCCCGAATGCTCGAATGCCATGGTGTGGCGTGGATGTGTAGTGTCCATCAGCGAAATCTTTGGACGCCAACATTGCAGCCTTCGGCCCTTCGAGGAAGCTTTGCGACAATCAGCAATAACCTAACTGATCAAAAAAAAAGACGAGACCATTGATTATGGGGGCTTGTTCGTGCGGAGGTGCAAATCGCCACAAATCTCTCCACGAAGTCGGGGAACACTACAGGCCAGTGGTACGCTTGTTGGCCACCCATAGAAAAACCTACAACACAAAAAACATTCGACACTCCTAAATGTTTGGTGAGAACTGCATGCTGGGCACGGCTACCAGGTGGAATGAGCAAAGTAACAGGCATCGACACGGAGGGAATTCACATGTTGTCTTCGTAAGAGACAAATGGGAAATATGGACCGTTGTATGGTGCCGGCTACGAAGGAAATGCGTCATAATCCCTCCTGTGGAGTCTCGTGTTAGAACGATGTGGCCCACGTACGGTGTTAGAGGGAGACGACGACTGGAAGCACAGTCAGAAAATAAGCTTGAAATAGTAAGTGCTGATCACTCTACACACCTCTCCGTTGCAGAACAGCGCAAAGGTAACAACGTAGTATTTCTTGGTGTCAAGAATCTAGAGCGATGTACGGTTGTGAACACCACGCTACTAGTATCCAGTACTTGCAGAGAGGGATAGATTACCTTCCCTTCCCCAACAAGGTAGTCCTGACCTGCAATACGTTAACAACGCCGCTGGGGATCTACAGCATTCTTTCGACTTACTTCCAAGGGCCAGTTTGGCGCCATAGCATGTTGGGAATACTATACAAGGATTCTGGGGGTTTCCATATGTCTGATATGCTGTGACTGCATCTGGAAGTATGCCACCGGCCACACTGAACCTGCCGTGATGGTAGTATTTGGTCTCTGCGCTTAGAGATTGCATGTTATGCCAGTGACCACCGCTGCTTGGATGCAACTGAGAAGGTAGTAAGCCTGGGGTTGTCCACTGGCACCTGGTCACTTCGATTCATTTTTATATTTGCCTTGTTCGCAAGGCATATGGTCAACACCAGAATCGGTCCGAAGAAATGGCCACGAACATGCTGATGCCCATAAATTTAGAAGGATGCAGTCGGAGTAGAACGCACTTACTAGGCACAGGTCTACCCAAGGGCCTACTAGTGTAGTTGGTACAATCCTAGTACAAACAATAGTACACAAGCATGTGAACAAAACACACGGTTGTATCAACTTGCATGGGCAAAACCCTCGGGACGACACCCTTCATGTGTTTAATTGTCTCGATGAGTCTGGCTCTGGAGCTCTATCTTATATAACGGTAACCGATGAGAATGGCCGGGTCTCCAGACGAAAATTTATCTGTTCTGGAGTCAAGCTAGGAACTTTCCAATTTGTTTGGATATGAAATCAACATCTGACTGGTTCTGGGAACTGTGACCCCAGTTTGTATCAATCGGCACCAAAGTCCCTCTCTGTAAAAATGACAGCTCAATCACGCTGTCTTCGGGCTGCGAAATCCTCAGTCAGCGGACGATGGACCAACATAACACAGGGACTGACAGCAAAAAAGAGATCCGTTTTGGAAGGTAGGAGAAGGACTTCTGCTTTAATACTCCTGAGAGCCTTCTCACAGTCACCGTTGTCTCGGACTTGCGAAATATCACCGTTCTGCCAGGTATCGAGAAGGTGGAGCATATCGTTCGCATCCCAGTTTTGGACCCAGTTTGACTCCCCTTCCCCGCGGATGAAAGATAAGAGATCAGGATACCTAGCCGAGAGCATCAGTACAGTGGTGTGCGCCAAACAGCGTGACCCCTACTGTCCACCCATCAGATAGTTGTGTTCTCTGAACCACTTGAGAGTTCTCAGTGAGTTTCTTCGCCGACAGGTGTGTGCTTTCTCACCGTTTGGCTATAAACCCATGCCAGAACAACACGTCCAAATGCTCTGGTGCCGTGGTATGGGGGTGACGTGTAGTGGCCATCTTGGAAGTCTTTTGACGCTATAAGAGCAGCCTTTGGACCTTCCAAGATGCTGAGCCGACTTATATCAGCAGCTCTGCGGATAGGAAAGGTGAGGCAACCGACCATCTGTTATGCATACTTGTTCTGGCAGCGGAAACGACTACTGCAATCTTATCTACAAAGTCTGGGTATACTGTCGCCCAATGGTAGGCCTGCCACAAATTTGATTAGTAGACCCAATCAGTGTCGTCGCTGATGGCCCTACCTGCTGACCGCCCATCGAAAAGCCCAGAACACAACGAACTTTCTTGACACCAAGGACTTTCGTTAAAACTGCATATTGAGCTCGGCTGTTGGTTTCGAATGAGTGACAAACAACATGGACTAGATGTCGCCTCCCATACATGTTATCTTCGTATGAGATCTCTGGAAAATATGGGCCATTATATGGCGGAGGCTGTTACTTCTTGGATAAGTTTCGTACAGGCGATGATGAAAAGAAGACTCGTTCACCGTGTTAGATGGGGAAGATGACTTTCGGATAGGAATTAGCATTAAATTGGGAATACCCGCTTGCAGAGATGGTAATAACATACCTCTCCGTTACAAAACAATGCAAATGTCACTACGTAGTATTTCCTTGTATCGAGAACCTGTCACAGGATTAACAAAGGCCCCTACAGGATCACGTTCATCATACCTTGCCCTCCCCGACCAGAGCGTCCTGAGCTGGGTCGAGAAGAGGTTTAGTTTATCCCGGTGTCCGATCCAATGAACATACCTCCTAGAGAAAGCTTCGCGCCGTAGCAAGTTGGGTACACCACGCAGGGGTTGGAAGGGTCTCCAAATGCCTGGTAAGCCGTGATGGCGTCCGGTAAGACACCGCCCGCGAGCTTGAACCTGCCGTGGTGATAGTATTGGAGGTTGCGTTCTGCCATGGTAAGCCTTGCTATGCGCGGTCCGTGCCTTCGAAGGAGGCTATGACCCACACCTCTTATATCTCGTCTTTTATCCTCATTGCACACAACTCTGAGTGGAGAAGATAACCGGGTCCCGCGCATTGCTCGGGCCGTGATTTGTTCTGAATACCCAGAGAAATTATAATTTGGCGCGTGTGATCATAGACGCGGAGGGCATGGTAGATAAATCGGGACCTATCGCTGGTCACGCGGATCAAGGTCAGTCGCTATATTTACATGCAGATGTAGTTTCTAAAGCTCCTCCAGGAACTTCTTGACCTCTGATTGGAGGAACTTGTCATCCTCGGTGTTGGCACCACCTCCGGCTGCAATGATAGCACGTTTATCAATTGAATGAGGAAAAAGAGAAAAGAGAAAGCGTCACCCAAGTGCCCCCAGATGGAAGGAATGACAACGAGCTTTGCATTCTTCAGGTACCGCATCTCGTTCTCACTGTCTTCCGGCTGTTCGAATGAATGGGATGTCAGCATAAAAGAACCCACGGGGCTAATTCTAATAAAGACTTGCGGGGAAATAGAGATCTGTCTTGCAGGGCATGATCAGTCCCTTGGCCTTGATTGCACTGAGACTCTTTCCGAGGTCTCCGTTGTCACGGATCGTGGAAATATCGGCGACTTGCCATGTATGCAGCAAAGTAAGGAGATCATTCGCATCCCAGCCTTTCAAGAATCCTGCTTCCCAGTCCTCACGCAAGAATGCGTGAAGATCAGAGTATCTGTACAAAGGGGTGAGTGGATTTAGGGTAGCAGTTCTAAAAACTACTCACGTTCCGTCGTACAAGTAAAGTTTCTTGCGGAACCACTTTGGGACATTTAGTACACGCGACCAGCCGCGGAGAGTGGAAAATATACTAGCCTCTTGACTATACGCCCATGCGCTATACGCGCGGCCGAAGGCACGAATTCCATGTTGGGGCGTGGTCTTGTAGTGCCCATCGTCAAAGTCCTTAGAAGCTGTCAACGCTGCTTTCGGGCCCTCAAGGAAACTGAAAATGAACTTATAATGTGACAGAATGGCGGACGGTTGCAACCTACGCTTTATTGTGAGGGCTTGTCCGTGCAGATCCGCAGACAGCAACGAATCTTGACGGTGGGAGAAAGTCAGCAATGATTGTTAGCTAAGGATCTAAAAATCAACCTTTCTACAACATCAGGGTACACGACTGGCCAATAGTATGCCTATCAAAGATATGAGTGAGTATTCCGATTCTTGACTGTCATAAGGGCGAACCTGTTGTGCACCCATTGAAAACCCGATGACGCAGAAGACCTTCTGGATCCCAAGCTTCTGTGTCAATACAGTATACTGGGCACGACTGTGTATAGTCAATATCGTTTCATGCCCTAACGGAGGTTTGGCTCACATGTTGTCTTCATAAGACACGGCTGGGAAGTATGGTCCATTGTACGGAGCCGGCTGGATAGACTTGCTAAGTACATGCACAGAAGATTGGATCCTTCGGAGCTCACAGTATTGGAAGGCGAGGAAGACTGGTCCACGATCTAGCATCAGCGAAGAAAAGAGGTCAGGGAATCTCAGCGCACTTCACCGTT
>JBBPSC010001225.1:0-10997 GCA_038093395.1 Baorangia bicolor | reverse complement strand
GATACAGCATATACATGGACAAATACCTGTTGTAGTATATAAGACCTGAATGCAACGCCAGAGAACTCCAGTCTAGTTCTTCTGGTCTTTTCCTCTCAAAGAGGTCCCAGTTGTAGTACTCCTTCTCCTCCATCTTTTCTCATAAAGTCTTAGCCTTTCTCACTGTGCAACCTTTGAGCTTCACGCTTTGAGAGTTGTTTCACAGACGACCCTGGGATCATGCCATCGAGTTAATCCCTGGAGAACATGAGGTAGACTGTAAAGTTTATCCACTTAATCCAGGAGAACAAAAAGAACTCAATGAATTCCTGGAAGAAAACTTGAAATCAGGAAGAATTCGGCCTTCCAAATCACCTTTCACTTCAGCCTTCTTTTTTATCAAAAAGAAGGACGGACGTCTTCGGCCAGTACAGGATTACCGAAAGTTAAACGATATCACTCGACGGAATCGGTATCCTCTTCCCCTTATCAGCGAACTGGTAGATAAACTCAAATCTGCCAAATACTATACAAAGTTTGATGTACGATGGGGATACAACAATGTCAGAATGGCTGAAGGAGACGAATGGAAGGCAGCGTTCCGAACAAATCGGGGACTTTTTGAGCCTCTGGTAATGTTCTTCGGGTTGACAAACTCTCCAGCAACGTTTCAAACTATGATGAATTCGTTGTTCAAAGATCTGATCAATCAAGGAGTTGTGGTGGTGTACATTGACGACATCATGATCTTTACAAAAACACTTGAGGAACATCGTTGAATTGTACGACAAGTGTTGCAGATCCTACGGGATGCGCATTTGTATCTTCGACATGACAAGTGCGACTTTGAGGTCCAAGAAACTGAGTTCTTAGGACTCATTGTAGCACAAAAAGAGATTCGTATGGATGAGAAAAAGGTAGCTGCCGTTCGAGACTGGCCAGTTCCAACTTCACGAAAGACATTACGTGGATTTCTGGGATTCCTTAACTTTTACCGACGATTTGTAAAGAACTTCTCTCAAATTTCACGACCTCTCACACAACTTATGTCAGTTAAAAAGGAATTCATTTGGACAGCAGCCTGTCAGACAGCGTTTGAGGAGCTCAAACGAGTTCTCACCACTGCCCCTGCTCTCACCATGCCCACGGACACTGACCCATTTCGAATCGAGATGGACGGTTCAGGAATTGGTGTTGGTGCTGTGTTAACACAGAAACAAGATGGGATTTGGCACCCCATTGCGTTTTGCTCTCGATCGCTTGACTTGGGTGAACGTAACTATCATGCAGCAGATCTCGAAATGCTTGCTGTCATGTTTGCGCTCAAAGAATGGCGTCATTACCTTCTGGAAGCGGTTCATCCTATCGAGGTGCTTACCGATCATAAGAATCTTGAGTTCTTTCGGAAGCCACAAGATCTCTCTCGTCGACAGGCACGCTGGCAACAAATTGTTCAGGAGTATCATCTGGTCTTTACTCATCGGTCTGGAAAAACGAATCCTGCTGATCCTCTGTCCAGGCAGCCAGATTATGCAGAGGGGGTAGAGTCTGATAACAAGCAGCAGATTCTTCTTCCAGACGAACTTTTTGCCAATGCAGTGTCGTCTTCGTCCATTCAGTCTCAAATTGTGAAGCTGCAATACAAACTTGAGCGCTTTGCAAAGGAAGGATTGAACAAAGAAGGGTCAGCTTGGTCATGAAAGGATGGCATAGTACATTGGAAATCACTTACCTATGTTCCTAACGACGCCAAACTTCGTGAATCCATCATAGTGGCCAATCATGATCATCTGATTTCGGGACACCCTGGAGTGAAACGAACTCAAGATTTGATTATGAGTGAGTACTACTGGCCTTCGTTACGAAGAGATGTAGAAACATATGTCAAAGGCTGCGACATTTGTCAAAAAGTCAAAGCAAAGACTACGTCTACTACTACTCCTCTTCACCCGAATGAAATTCCATCTGCCCCATGGGAGATCATATCGGTAGACTTGATCGGTCCCCTACCACAATCAGAAGGAAAAAACGCCATATTGGTCATAGTGGATAGATTTTCCAAAATGATCCATTTGGTACCAGTCATGGATATGATAACATCTCAAGGCGTAGCAACTGTCTTTAGAGATCACGTCTTTAAACTCCACGGGACTCCACGAAAAGTTATCTCTGATCGTGGACCACAATTCGTATCTTCCTTCATGAAGGACCTTTACTCACTTTTGGGAATTGAAGGCAATCCATCAACGGCATATCATCCGCAAACTGATGGTCAAACAGAGCGAATTAATCGGGAAGTCGAAAAATACCTCCGAATCTATGTTAATCATCGACAAACCGACTGGGCTAAATGGCTTCCACTTGCCAAATTCGCTCATAATTCCCAAACTACCAGCACTACGGGCTTCTCACCCTTCCTACTCAATTTCAGACAACAACCACTTATCCCTAACAAGCGAGTTGAAGTACGAAATGAGGCTGCCTCTACCTTCGTGACAGTTATGAAACAAAATCACGAAGCAGCCCAAAACGCTCTTGCCAAAGCGGCGGAAGTCATGAAGAAGAATCATGATAAATCCGCTCGCTCTCCAATTGAGTATATACCTGGGCAGAAGGTATTACTTGAATCTAAGCATATCCGTACCGATCGTCCTACAAAGAAATTCAATGACAAACAGTATGGTCCCTTTGAAGTCAAAAGGAAGGTGGGATCTTTGGCATACGAACTCAAATTACCTAAAACATGGCGTGGCATCCATCCCGTATTCAATGAATCCTTGCTCACACCATATGTGGAAAGTTCGTTCCCCTCTCAGTCAAAGCCTAAACCCACCCCTCCAATCATAGTTGAACAACAGGAAGAGTATGAAGTGGAGAAAATTGTAGACTCTCGAAAGTGTCGTGGAAAAACCGAGTATTTAGTACAATGGAAAGGTTACCCAAGGGAAGAACAAACTTGGGAATCTAAGGCCAATGTAACTCATGCCTCCAAACTTGTCGATTCTTTCCACAAACGAAATCCCGATGCTATCAAACAAGTCACCTTGTCTTCTCTTCCTCCTTGCGATTGCTACTTCTTGTTATGCCCTAACCAGAACCTATCGTCGCAATGACTCTAGGCCACTAGCGAACACACACACACCCCAATGGATGAAGGGAAGGAATGAACGAGAATTCCAAGATAGAGAGTATTTACATGGGGATCGACTACTTATATACTAACTACCGCTTGTTTAGGGCAAACGTATGACAAAGCGTGATAGAATACGATGGAATGTCCTGGAATGTTCTAGCTATGTGATAGGAATGGGATGACATCGGCAAGTGAAGTATAACGTTGTGAAAACGTTGCAGAAACAGCAGATGGAATGGAGAGTGATGTCATTGATAGATATGACGAAGAAATGATGGTTGCATAGGAAAGACAAATGATAAGATCTTGATAAGATCCGATCAAGATAAGATAACGAGATTAGATAAGATTGTCTAAAGGAAACGAAAAGAAACGATGAGATAAGACAAGCCGTTGGTGTACAACTTGGACGGTAGAACGAGGAGTGAAGATACGATGAAGACAATGATTAGGCGATGAATGCGAACGACTACGATAAGAGTGTAGACTTAGAGCGTAGTGAGGATAGGGGAAACGTTGAGATGTCGTTTCACTTCTGCACCCATTCTTCGGCTCAACTCTTCCATAACCATGACTTCAAACAATATGCATCTTCTCTTAACCATCTTCCTGATTCTCTCTTCGAAATTCCTGTCCCTGATCCATCCCTTACTGGCATTCTAATTGACTGGGAGTTCAATTGATAAAAAGGGGGTAATGAAACGTCTTTTGCCACTTCAGATATTTTCCTTTGAATCATTATGATGATAAGTCCTTACGACTTATCTTATCTTATCTAATCTTATCTTATCAGAATCGTATGGAACATTCTCGAAGTATTATGTAATCATTCCATGCCTGCCCTAAACACTCGTAGATGTATATAAGTACTCGTAGTCGCGTTTGTATTTCCCTAGTCTTGAAATTCCTTTTCTCTCTCTCAAACATCAGTCCTCTTAGGATTGACTTGTGAGATATTAAGGTTTTGTTTCACCCCAGCACCCCTGGGCATCCTCATTGGTCTCACTAGAGACTTCCTCGTCCTTCATGTCTCATTATCCCTGAAGCTCCTTGGATGTCGGTCTTTTTGTGAGCATCGCCTGACAAGTATCCTTGTTGAACGAGACTCCTTTGGTATGCTTCGTGTAACATATAGTGTGTTGATGATTGACTTTTTTCCCAAGGATTAAGTATAGTGAAACATAGGATGTGTTGACCAGGATTTCACTTGACGGTGGTAAAGGTCCCTATTCTGTAGAGTATTGGTTGCTGACTTAGGATTAACTTAGTAAGTGCAATTAAGTGGGATTGAGCGAGATTGGGATTTGATTATGTTGAAACAATGACTATGTAATTCATCAATCCTATTCTACAATCAGCAGTAGTGGGTTTAAGTTGTCCTCCAAGCATTGTCTTGTCATTGCCAGAGCTTTAGATCTTATTGCCAATAGAATGCTAATCATCATCATCCCTGGCTATACAACCCAATGTTATTGTCATTGCCTTGTCACCTTTTAATCATTGCCTGACTACTTGGGTTGCAATCAGACTCTGATTGCCCAATGACTCCTTGTATATCACCCCCCTATTGCCCATTTACTGTTAACATGTTATAAAATATTTCCTTCTGAAAAACCTAATATGACTTATAAAATATATTGTTTTCAAAACAACAGCAGTTCACACTTAATATTAACTTTTCTGGAATAATGAAAATACTATCTGAAATGTATGTGGTATAAGATAATCTTGCAATGGACATTATGATGCACACAAAAGGTAATATTTTGAATCTGGTTATCCTGCTGTCAAAAGTTTGCTCAACAGATAATATTGAGAAGAATATATTTAGATTATCATTGTTATAAAATATGTACTTAGACTCATAAGATAATACATTATATTTTATGTTGAATTACCTTTTGAAATATATTTAGAAGCCCTTGAAATATTGGAAATCCCGATGTGTCATCACACAGGGCTCGAGATTGGCCAAGTGTGACATAAGTGCTGTTAAGTGTACATAAGCAATGAGTGAATTTCCCGATGAGTTACACGGGCGAAATCACAACCCGTCGACCATTTATGGTAAGCCTCAGCACGTTGTCCGACCATGAATAAATGGTTTGAAAACCTGTCCCCCGTACGGGATATTATCCAGCAATTTGGTACTTACTCCCCGCTATTGTTCAAATTATTATGCTATTCACCTTGACCTGAATCCACCTGTCGTGTTCTAGACTCATAGAATGTTCCAATGGTACTACCCCATGAGCATCGACATCATTATGATCCGTAACGTTCTTATCAGCCAATAGCTGATACCTCACTTATCTCTCATCTTCAACGTTTTACTTCATATAGCGAGTACTTTTGTACATACATACAAATACTTTGAGTTCGGGTTATCTTAACTTTTTCTTATCTTGTTATTGATATCGCCCTCTCGGCGCCACCCAACTGTATAGATTCTTCTATTTACTCAATTGTGGAGCACACCGACGCGCAACCTCGAGGCTCGTTCTCCACATGCATGTTTCCTGATGGGCCAGCTGTGGTGATAGCTGAGAGCGCTGAGTTACCTGAGTATGCTTTCATCTGGATGGTTCACATAAAAGCCAGCCCGAGCGGTGGGCTTTGTTCCCCAGCCCATCGCAAACAACTGCATAAGGTAGTACCTCATCCCCCGCACACTCCCAACCTAGTCCGCTGAATCGCGTTTGTTCGACTCAGGCTCTTTGACTAAATCTTCATTTAAAAACCTTCTCACTTTTCAATCATGTCTGCCGCTGAAAGTACGCGCGTCTCTGCTGTCGCGCCCGCGATTTATTTCTGACATATCACTTAGTCGTCGCTTCACTCGGTGTCGAGGTTGACGCCGAACTGGTTGTCGAGCTCGACGAGCACTTGGCTGCTGCCGACGAAGTCGCCGCCTTGGAGGAAGATGCACCTAAGGCTTTCACGAAGCTCGGGCTGGTGGGTCTTCTTGGCAAGATTTACGCCAAGTTCAGTCCCGGTCCTTCTGGTAGCGGCCCATGCAACAAGAAAGGGACCGGTGGATTTACGAGCTCCAAGCCAGCTTCCGGTCTCTCCGGTAAATATAAGCTCAAAGTCTCCACTCTCACGTGCAAGTTGTACGACCAGGCAGGCAAGCTGGTCTGGTCCGGGATCGGTGCGCAGAAGGGGCTCTCCGGTACCTGGGATGTCACGTTCTAAGCCAAGTTTGTTGCGGAAGAGTTTGTACGAGTACATGCATCAGTTGTTGTAGGATGATTCAAGTCTGCCGTGAATGTGAACATATGTGAATTGCGCTTATTGTATCTTTGGTGTGATGTTTTGTCGAAAAATTTCTTGCTGTATTTACAGTGTAGATCCGTTGAATAATTGTAGCAAGAAGGTAGTGGCGATAAAGAGAGGGTCGTGGCATAATTCGTATACATCGTCAGATAGTACTAAGTCGTTCTTCGGTGGTCATCAGGGCAAAGTTCTGTCAATCGCTGGCTTGGAGTAGTACTTGGTATCATGGTGGGTTACTTACCGTGTTCAAGTTCTTGTACGTTACCGGGGTGTCACTGTCAAGCAGAATAAAAAATATAGGAAGACCACATCCGCCTGAATGGCTGAGAAGAAACAGGGAGGAGAAACAGGGGTGGGTAGGGAGTAGGGACTTATGCCTTCGATGAATGCTTCCGCCCCGCACCGTTCAAACCATGCGAACCGCGGTGGATCTCGCTCGCGTAGCTTGCCAAGGTCTGGTTCTGAAATGCGACGATCAGTGTCGACAAGTGAATAGTGTGGAAGCTGTGGTGTATCGGCACTGCTCCTGGTATACAGGCTGTCCACTTTTTACATGCGCGTCTGTCGGGCCAACCGTAAGGACGATGGAGAGTCAACCCGCAACCGTTACGATCCTCAGAAAGTATTCAAGGAAAACCTTGTCCTGCGACTCGGATTGGACCTGAAGCTCGTACACACCCCAATCAGGGATCCCGTTGAAGTAGATTTCAAATCGAGCATTGACGGCATGATTGGCGTTAGATGCCCAAACCGTTTCTGGGAACACATCGAGAGTGGTTGGACGATAGACTGATTTCGCAGAGGTTTTCATATGGATCAGAGTTGAAACGTTGACGATACGAGATTTGATCACGGCGACTGACCCGGACCACATGTGGTTAGTCGCGTTATTTTGATTTCAAAACTCTGCAATTATCAGGTCTAGAGATGGAGCGACGTACTCATCATGATCATTCGTCCCCCAAAAGAAGGAAACCTTCCGAGGGTGTAAACGTAAGTGAAAGCGTGGTTTTCTTTTACTCATGCATCCGAGGAAACGATGGCGCTCATCTCGTCCGATGGGGTATCGAAAGACAGTGGCTCGAGGTATCGACTGGGCCAGTCAATGGTGTACGTGCTGATGCCGACGAGCGAATCAAACACGTCAAGGAACGTTGCAAAGAAGAAAAAGAGAGAGAGAGAGAGAATCCAAACCTCTCCTTGCCTTTGTGATTGATCAGATACCCGTTTCTAAGGCCTTGACCGCGTTCTACGGTGCGGTAGGACGCATCGTAGCTATAACGCTCGCACATCGTGGAGGGAGGAAAAAAAAGAAAGACGGACGAGGAACAGGGCTAAAGTTAAGAGGAGCGTCTTCAAGATCATGCCCCAGGGTGCTTCGAGTGGTTTCACGCCGTGTCGCTTCAAGCTCCCCGGTAGGCGTCATAAACGAGGCGGACGTACAGTCCAAAGGACGAACGTCTGGAGTGCGAGACCGATGATGACGATGTAGGCGCCGATTTTATCCGTGTTGGGGTCGGTGGAGCTCAGGAAAGAACCTCCGGTGCCCTGTGTGTTTGAAAAAAAAAAAAAAGAAGCACGAAAGGCGTTGGAAAGAACGTACCTAGACGAGAAAGGTGGTGATACCGCTGACGATGAAGTACCTTGCCGTACGTTCAGGTCTGATCAGTGAGTGGCGATGCTGGATACAATCGACGACGAATCGGCCACAGAGAATGTAGTTGAAGGCGAGGGTGCAGCAAGCCACGGTGTATTTAACTGATTGATTATCGGGAGAAACGGATTTTACTGTCTGAATCCATGGTTGGCGGGCCCTTCGCTCGAGTATCAATCATAAACCCTGCAGAACTCACCTAAAGTGCTCTTCGCAGCAAGCTACGTCGATTCATGGAAACCGCAGATACCATAAGTAACTGTATGATGCTGATGGGCCACTGTATACATAGATTTGTCGATCAGAGTCTTGGATGGCAAACCTTTGCAGTCCCAAGACCCTGTAACTACCGCTGCATGTGGCAATTTGGACACTGAGCCTGACGGTGCTGTGCACGATGCAACCGGGAGTTTAGTACCACCCCTCGACCGTTCCCACGCTAGTCGTAGCTGAGGCTCTTTGGATGTCACTGTCCGCTTGAGAGAGGAGAGGGAGGAGGACGGGGAGTGAATGGGCAAGAGCACGATGCCAGGCATTGGATGCACTGCAGCCTTGGCAAGGGAGGGCGCATGACTGACCGTCAGGTGCGCTGTAGCCTCAACCTGAGTCCGTCAGGGAGGGGGGATGCCGCGTGACCAGGTATCAGGTGCGTGGTAAGCTTGCGGCTTCAACCTGACAGAGTCAAGGAGGAGGGAAGGAGGGTCCATGACTGGGGGTCATGGGACATGACCTCAACCTGAGAGCGGCTGCGCTGAAATGGGCGAGGACGAGCGCTGCAGGGAGGATGAACGACGAGCAGGCGCGAAAACAAGGAATGCCACTCGCTTACGTCGCTTGTTCAACGAAGACTTTGTGCAACAACTTTTTTTTTTCCCGTCAGGACTCCTCGCAGACTAACAATCGGGTTTCACTTCTTTGTCACCGATTTCGATGCGTACAGTGGGACGCTCCGCGATTATCTCGACTACATCAACGAAGACGTGCTGCTGACATACCATCACACACGTCTCACAGCTGTCCTCATTCGACCCCGGGGATCCTGAGGTGGTTCAATCCTACGTCCAGTTTTTCAACACTGTTGGGAGCCACGTCATCACGAACACCGGATTTGATGCTCGTTTCAAGCTAGCTGGTGATCCAGGCCTTGTAATGTTCTCTCTTGTTTACGTGCAATTTAGCAAGTCTACGCGTCGAACGAGTACGAGGGCCTCAATAGTAACTCTAATCGGGATGTCACCGCGAGCATCAAGGGCTTGAATGCTGGAGGGGCATACGACAGTACCGTATTCTCCGCAGCAGCATCAGATCTTCGACCGGTTTTCTTAGTGGATTATAAGGATCCTCGCTGGGTTGACGCTTTTATACAGTCTCCTGACAATGCTACTTTCCAGAAGTGGACCGAGTGAATTCAGGGAATGCGGTGCCCGTCTCTTTCCGAGCCATCGCACTGTGGAATCTTCTACGTGAGGCATGCAACTGGGCTCTATGGGGCAGCGCCTCGGAAATCCGGAAGGCTTTCGAGTACATCTCATTGCTCGTTCTAGAATCCCCGATGGCCATTTTACCTGGGTTGCGTTCGAGATGGACTCCAACTAGGGATCCTGACGCCGAGCGCAATGATCGGGCAAGGTGATTCTGACCGACCTCCTCAGTCGCAATCTCTGGTTCTGGGGCCTGCTAAGCTGCGCGGGGATTCGTTGACATCCCCGTCCCAGCATTTCATCACTGCGATTTATCCTATTCATGTCAAGCTGATCTTCGTGCCTCGTGACTGTTCAGTAGGGTCCGGTGATCGACGGTGGTACGCCCACTGAAATCTATGTTGGTTGAGGTTCTGCCTAGGTGCGCCAGGGTGACTGTCCTATCATTGCATCATTTACTGACGGCTCTCGCGAGGTGTAGGACGGTGGCCTCTGAGTTCGTGATTGTAATGGACAGGTTGATGATGGGAGGGTGTTCGTTGGTTGAAATCGTCCAACCTGAGCCTGTGAGGATCGGTATTTATTTTTAGTGTTTATGACCATGACATCCTCACTGAAACCTACGTTCCGTGCCATACCCCAATGACCCAGATCAGTACTAGTAGCGCAGAGGTGATCGGCATGCTCCGGGCACATAAAGTGGATGTGAAGGTGCTGTCATATATCATCATCGTAACTTGCGGGGATCAAGAATCCGCCACGCCGTTTCTGTCCAAATCTCTCCTAGCGAGGAGTTTCCAAAGTCTGTTCTGATGGAAACCATGAATACGTATGACGTCGCCGCATTGCCACGATTGTGGAGGCACGGCGAACCCCGGCTTGTTCCTGACGCTCACCATGAGATGTACGATTAATGTACGATGGAGTTCTACATCTATCTATGGCTTGGCCCTCCTGGACCCTTGAGCGGAGCTATGTTGTGCGACTGTTTGGTCCCTGGGGAAATAGTACCGCCGTCGCTGTAAGTGGAGGATCGGCAGTGCCACGCCAAATTCCAGTATATATGTACAGTGGTGGATCGACGTCTCTGATCGGTGATATAAGGTAGAGTTTCGTCACTTTGCCTTCCCTACTGTACGACAAGTTCTTCAAGCTCACCATGACGCTCCTTAGCTTGATGTTTTCCGTGGCGAGAAGACCGAGAGAAATCTAGTCTTAGAAGAATGTCGTCCCCCGCGCCCATTTCCGAGCCCGCTTCCGCAACGCCCGGCGCCCATTCTTCGTCGGCGTAGCACCACCTGGCCAGAACCCTCGTGGAGCGGATGTACGTATTCCAAGCTTCCAACCAGGGTTTATTCCCAGTAAAACATCTCAAACGAGATGAATATTCCTCTCATGTCATACACGGGCGCAGGGCGCAGACCTCAATCGAAGGTCGACGACGTCCGCTTTTCGGCGCATTTGCATCGATCACCGTTCATGACCCGCCTCCAGCCTGCTCTCTTACTTCGTCGGCATGAGAAACTCTTTCGTC
>JBBPSC010001224.1:0-11001 GCA_038093395.1 Baorangia bicolor | reverse complement strand
ACCTAAGACTCTCCTCGTCGTTCTCCTCATCTTCATTCGACGACGTATCTGTCCTACCTGTCCTACCTTTCAGGTCTCTCTCGGATCCCCAGAGATTCTACCACTGAGATGCCAACCATACAATCGCGTCTCTCGTCTTCCCTGTCCACCTCTCTCTGCCGTTCCTCCAGAAGCTCATCTCAGTCCATCGTTCTAGGTAGCATAAACCTAGATGTCTCACGATCTACCCCACACTGCCAGAAGAAACAGAACAGCACACGAACCCGGAAACCGGTCCCGTAGCTACAATAACCCTCAGCCAAGATCTCCTTCAGGTTCGCATTCCGTTCCTCTTCCCTACCCCTCATCTTTCGCTGGCGCATTTTTATTGTCCTTTCCTTTCTAGAACGTCAGACGTGCATCTCAAGGACACGGACACCGTCGCATGCCCTCTACAACCTCGAGGCGTTCAGCACCCACACGCTTGACCCGCGTTTTTTTCCGTCTCTCCGCGTTCTCGCCCATCCGGGCGTGTCGTCCGACAGGGCCGCTGGCGGGGCCGACTCCGATATCTCAGGAAACACGACCATTGACGCACCATCGTTCCACACGCCCGACCTCATGGTGTGTCTCTCAGACCTGGAGACGAGCACCGACGCCGATACGCCTGCGTCGAGCGAGGTGACGACACCCCGTTCAATGATACGCCGTTGAATGGGTTTGTTGTTTGTAAGGCTCTGAGCGGGAATACGTGCTCACACAATACGCGGTTTTTGGAGCACGTGAATCGCTTCATGTTGATTACGATGTCAGTGTCTACCTCCGTGTTTGCGTCAGTGTCGAGCGCGCATGCACAAATGGGCACGAACACGAACACGGACACAACCATGGACATACGGACACAAGCGCAGGCACCATCCCTCTCGGCCAATCCAATGACTCCCTCTTCACTGCCTCGGCATCCTCCTTGCTCACTGCGAACGATACGCCTGCGCCTACGACACCTACCCCTAGCCCCAGCCCCATTACCAGCCCTAGCCTCGGCGCGACCCCACCTACTGGCACCGGGACTGGTACGGCGTCCATCGGACGCAGCATGCTTCCCGTACTTGCGCAACATCTCAGGCAGCTCTCACTCTCAAGGACGTCTCCAGATCGAGAACGGCTCGTGGACAAGCCCCGTGGGTTGCGTTCATTGTCAAGGTCGATATCGAGGCCCAGATCGGGGTCGCCGCTCGCCAGTGCGTGGCGGGGATCCCCTGCCCCGTCCGAGTCGAGCAGGAGCGAGAATCTCACTGCGAGCCCGAGTCCAAGTCCCACCAAAGGATCCGGGAGCCCGGTGTTGCAGAGAAGGATGACAATTCGTGCGCGGAGGACGTCAGTGAGGAAGGTGTTCGAGAGGAGCATTGGTTTCGCCCCATTTCGTTTTTGTTTGACTTGCGGTGGATCTCGAGACGTGCGGTTTTGGCGCGATGATTGACGCATTTCGTTGTACACACATCCGATATTGTATTTCGCGAATCTACTTTCCTCAATGTCTCGTATCCCAGTATTCTGGGTGACTTAAAGCTGTGGTGTCCCCTTGCGTCTTTTGTTCTGCCTTCCGCACCACCCTCACGAGACCAGACCTCGCCCTCCCTGTTTCGCAATGAATTGATTACATATGTACAATCAGAAATGAGACAAGCTGCTGAGGGTGATCTGATACTAGACAAATGGAGTGGAGTTGATATCCAGTTTGAAAGCCCTACATATACTAGTATTGTACAGTTAAAGTGAAACATTGACATTTCAAGACTAGTTTGGCATTGCTAGACACTAGATGTCACAGGCTAAAAATGTATTATGAACAATATGAGGTGCAAGAAAAAACTGAAAGACATACCAAGCCTATGTTTCAATTTTCAAAGTGAAGTCAAGGTAGTCACTTGTGGTGTAATGGTCATAGGAAGAAGGGAATTCTGCTGCAAGGACATCATACAAGTTGCCCAACCTGGAGTGTGCTTGATGTATAGCAGCATCCATGGTAGCATCAGTAGACAGATATAGAGTAGTTGCACATTCCAAGAGCAAGACTGAAACTATAGATAAATAAGTCAAGAGCAAATTAAACAATGTTTCCCATACCAATCAAAGTATGATGTGCTGCATGATGCTTCTCCACAATATCTAAACCATTCTAATGCATATATCAATAAATAAAAACTAGTATTAAGAGGAATTGAAATACCTTGCCAAGTAGTGAACCAAGCTGGTCAACAACATGTTGCTGTTGAATATAAGATTAAAAAATTGAAAACACAAAGATCACATGATATCACTCACTCTCTGAAGAGCAGTAATAGCACAGAATCCATGAGCCTTGGAATCACAGCCATCATATGACATCACTCACTCTCTGGAGAGCAGGAATAGGGCATAATTGATGAGCATAGAAATCATAGACATCAGATGATATCTCACTTCCTGGAGAGTAGCAATGGGACAGAATTGATGAGCATAGAAATCACAGCCATTACATAACCCACATCCTGGAGAGCAGCAATGGGAGAGAATCCATGAACATTGGAATCACAGCCATCACATGATATCACTCACTTCCTGGAGAGCAGGAATGGGACAGAATCTATGAGCATTGGAATCACAGCCATCACACAATATCACTCACTCCCTGGAGAGCAACAATGGGACAGAATGCATGAGTATTGGAATTACAGTCATCAAATGATATCACTCACAAGCTAGAGAGTAGGGATGAGACAGAATATGAGCATTGGAATCACTGCCATTAGATGATATCACTCACAATCTAGAGAACAGGAATGGTACAGAATCCATGAGCATTGGAAATACAGCCATCATATGACATCACTCACAAGCTGTAGAGCAGGAATGGGACAGAATCCATGAGCATTGAAATCATAGCCATTACATTATATCACTTACATCCTAGAGAGCAGCAATGGGACAAAATGCATGAGTATTGAAAACACAGCCATCACATGATATCACTCACTCCCTGGAGAGCAGGAATGGGACAGAATGCATGAGTATTGGAATTATAGCCATCAGATGATATCACTCACAAGCTGGAGATGTTGTGAACCCATACCAATTAAGGTGTAGGGCCAACAATTGTGCACAAGGACAGCACTTCCTTGCAGTGCTCACTAGCACTGGTGGGACGGTGTAGTCAAGGAGCCAAAAACCTTAATCTTCTCCCTCAATGCTAAGCTCCTTTGCAGAGGTAGTAATGCATGAATGGGCAGCGAAGACAAGTGGAAATGACTGAGGTCTTCAGCCGTTTACACCTGCTTTATATATTGTTGTACAAGTGCACACAGACCAAGCAGTGTTACTGATAAGCAGTACATATATGGTAGCCATTGATAAAGGTGTGAGGAGAATAAATCAAAAGTTGTGTGACAGGATATAAATATTGATGCATATAAATGTAGCATGTTTGAGATAGGAGCAAAGCCTAGACTCTGTCACCTGATCTTTCCCATGGTCATGTGCTTTGGATCACGTGACAGTTGAAGGTTTGGTAATCATGTGCTCAGGCCATGTGACTATCAAAGGTTTGAAATGTTGAAGTCCAAAGTAGTAGTGTAAATTAGTAGCATCTTTAGTGGTGTCTGTAACAAAAATCAGGCATAACAACAAACTTTATTATAATTGAACCCAGAGCAAAAATATTATCTTACTCACTGACTGAATAGTCAAAATATCTTTGCACAAATTATATGCATGGCATGTCCCAGAAATACTGTTAGCTTTAACTTGTTAATTGTGGAATGAGAGCCCACCAGCCACTGATATGCCCTATCAGATAGACACTATCACAGCAACTAGAATATTTGACATACCCATAAATGTGGAAAGCATCTTGTGCATAAGTCAACCATAGTCATTCCATCACCATTAAGACTTGTCCTGCAACTTGTCAAGCTTTTATCCATCATTTGACTTACACTTACTTCTTCAAGGCCACCTTCACACTTGTCTTAAGATTTCCTCCTTGAACAGCAAGTAGCATCAGTGTTATGTCAGATTATGCAAGCATGCGTGCAGCCACTGTGCATAGGTATTCCATACGCTACATTCTTGTGGCTCGCCCCTTTCCATTTTCATACCCACTGATCGTTAACTGTCCATTCCATGGACATGATTCCTTTGTCTTACGCGTACCTACTTTTCTTACCCTTCATACTACCCTAGGATTACTCCTTTTGTATATCGCACCCTGATATAAATACCTAGCAGTATATAGTGCCCCTTCATATATCTTTTCCGTACCGTCATACTCATTGTATACCTAGCTATATTCCATCTAGGTAACTATCAATATAGTCCATTGATCCATGCAATGACTGAGCTATATTCCATCTAGTCTTATAGGTTATGAGCCCTGCTGCTTCACAGTAAACTGAAATACTGCTCACCATGTCCACCGCTGCTCCCATTACCACCGATACACTTCCCAGCAACGTGCCTAAGCTTGATGTCAAGGGCACAAACTGGGCAATTTTTACTCTCCATTTCCAGACCGCTGTTGCAGCGAAGGAGATGTGGGGTCACTTTGATGGGACTGCCACAAAACCAACATTTTCTACCCCAATGACCAGCACCGAAACTGAAGAGCTCAATAAGTGGCTAAAGAACAAGAATATTTTGAAGCACTTACTCACTCAGCACATCCCTGACTCGACTGTGCTAAAGACCTGAAAGGTCAAAACTGTCAAAGAAATGTGGGCAGTGAAACAACTTTTGCCTTGTATTTGTCATTTCTTGAAATCATTATGATGATAAGTCCTTATGACTTATCTTATTTTATCTAATCTTATCTTATCGGAATCTTGTGGAACATTCTCGAAGTATTATGTAATCATTCCATACCTGCCCTAAACACTTCCAGGTAGTATATAAGTACTTGTAGTTGCATTTGTACGTCTTTAGTCTTGAAATTCCTTTTCTCTCTTGCATTTATTAGTCCCCTTCGGATTGAAGTGTGAGATATTAAGGATTGTTTCATAATTTCAAGACTATTCCTTGGCGCTGAGCTCTTCACTCCCTGCCTTTCCTCTCATCGTTACACATTTCTTTCTCAACACCATCGCCTACATCGTTGCACTTCACGCGACTAGTCTTCCCGCTGTGAACCACTGTTGGACCCTAGACATAAGGGGAATCCTATACCGTTCTAGTCTGAACGGTGGGAAAACAACCTGACCCACTGTTGCATATATGGTTGTCTGCTGTCTAAATACGGATAACATTGCTACTGGGCATAGTGCATTAGCCCCTGTCGTCTGCTGAGTGTCTAGCAGTCCACATCTCCTCTGCACTGAGCAGGAGTGGGTTCACATGAATACCCGTAACATTGCATCGTTAAAAAGCTTCGTCAAAAGCTTTGTATGACACCAGTTTTATACTGTTCGTTTGCCACTGGAGGGCTTGAGTCATCATCTTCCTGCATTCGATCTTGAGAGTAGGCGAAGTTCTGCCTAAGTAACCTATCTCTCGGATAACGCACCACTTCCTGTCAAGTCTGAGCTGCCGAGTGCTCCTTGATTCCATATCCTCTGTCAATCTGGGTCAAATCTCAATCCTGGATATTGTAGTAGTATCCATCGAATCGTTCCTTTTTCTCCTCTTTGCCATCTTCTCCATCACAGTTTACATTTGTCCAAACTGCTTTGGACATCATCCAGAGGAGATTGAGCTAGCTGTGTATGTGAAACAACCCTCAAAGCTTGAAGCTCAAAGGTTGCACACAGAAAGGCTAAGACGTTAAGAGTAAAGAGGTGGAGGGAAGAGTACTACAACTGGGACCCTTTGAGGGGAAAAGACCAGAAGAACTAGATTGGAGTTCTTCAGTGCTGCATTGGGGTTTATATACTACAACAGTGTTTACCAGTATTGACACTGTATCTACGATATGCAATGCTTTGTCCGCATGTATGGGAATGGAATGGAAGCATAGAAGCATAGCATGAGGCCAACACACTGTGTGGCAGAATGGAAGTTAAGAAGCATACAACATGTGATGTGCATGTTAAATCAAATGGAAGAGAAGCATGATGTAATAATAGCCGGCACGGTAATGAAGTGAAAAGGTGAATACCGTGACAGGGTAAGTGGATCTTAGATCCATGAGAAAGGTTTGAGTGTCCAGACTAACTAAGCAGTCATTGCACGAAAAGTGTCTAAGTCCAAAGATGTAAGTGAGCATTCACGATAAGATAGACAATTAGATCCTTAAGGATCATGTGACGTGATAAGATAAGATAAGAAAGAAAATGTGAAGGGGAAAAATGTAGACCCGTAACAGTATGTGTAAAACTCTTCTTAACAAACACTACATACCTACCTGTTACTGTACACATATTTGAATCTGCTACTACCTCCAATCCTGTACCAAGTGTCATCTACGATGCTTTGTTTGTGCTAAATAAACCCCCGTTATCACTTTCTATCACCACGGGTTCATGTCAGTCTACGCCAGAGGAGGACCACTCCTGTTACAGGTCTAACATTTTTCTCCCTTATCTTATCTTTTGATCTTATCTTATTGCATCATGTGATATTATCAGATCTAATCATCTAACTATTGTGAACGCTTCATCTAATCTTTTGGACTTAGCACTTTTCACACAATGGACGCTCACTTCTCACGGATCTAAGATCCACTTACACCTAGCATGGTTTCACCTCTTCACTCTTCACCGTGCAGGTTAATATTCTCTTCCATTCTACATGTGTTGCACGCACGATATGCTTCTTATGTTCCATTCTGCCACATCCTCATGTGGTCCTCATGTCACGCTTCTCTTCCATTTCATGGCTATGTTTCCACACCATGCATTAGGCACATGTTCCCCTATATCGTAGATTAGACGTACACAGGTGTACACACCCATGTAGTATATAAGACCTCAATAGATGGCCAGAGAACTCCAGTCTAGTTCTCTTGGTCTTTTCCCCACAAAGATCAGAGTAGTCTCCTCCTCCACTTTTCCAAGTCTAAGTGTTTTAGTGCAACCTTTGAGCTTTACACTTTTTGGGTTGTTTCAACTCCCTTCCTCTCGAGCCACTTCCCATGCTCCTTCGCCCGATCCAACCACCCATGCCCTTGAGGAGGTGGCCCAACTTGTGAAATGGCTTTTGCTATATTGGCTTTCGGTTGTATATCTTTTTGCATCTCTTGAAATCATTATGATGATAAGTCCTTACGGCTTATCTTATCTTATCTGAATCGTATGGAACATTCTCGAAGTATTATGTAATCATTCCATGCCTGCCCTAAATAAGTCCTAGGAAGTATATAAGTACTCGTAGTCGCGTTTGTATGTCCTTAGTTTTGAAATTCCTTTTCTCTCTTGCAATAATCATTCCTCTTAGGAGTGACTTGTGAGATATTAAGGATTGTTTCATAATTTCAAGACTATTCCTTGGCGCTGAGCTCTTCGCTCTCTGCCTTTCCTCTCATCGTTAAACATTTTTTCTCAACACCATCGCCTACATTGTTGCACTTCGCACAACTAGTCTCATCGCTGTGAACCACTGTCGGACCCTAGACATAAGGGGAATCCTATACTGTTCTAGTCTGAACGGCGGGAAAACAACCTGGCCCACTGTTGCATACACGGTTGTCCGCTGTATAAATAAGGATAACATTGCTACCGGGCATAGTGCATAGCCCTCGTCGTTCACTGAGTGCCTAGCGGTCCACATCTCCTCTGTGCTGAGCAGGAGCGGGTTCACGTGAATACCCATAATGTCACATCGTTAAAAAGCTTTGTATGACACCGGTTTTGTACCGTCCGTTTGCCGCTGGAGGGCTAAGAGTCATCATACTCCCACATTCGATCTTGAGAGTAGGCGAAGCCCCGCCTAAGTAACCTACTTCTCGGATAAAGCGTCACTTCCTATTGAGTCAGAGCTGCTGAGTGCTCCTCGATTTCATCCGTCAATCTGGGTCAAATCTTGATCCCAGATATTGTGGTAGTCACCATCGAGTCATTCCTCTTCCTCCTCTTCGCCATCTTCTCTATCACAGTCTATGTCTGTCCAAACCACTTCGGACATCATCCTGAGGAGATTGAGCTAGCTGTATATGTGTAAAACCTTTCTTAACAAAAACTACATACCAATCCATCGTTGTACACATATCCGAATTTGCTACTACCTACATTCCCATTCTAATTGTCACTTACGACAATTCGCCTGTAACAAATAAATCCTTGTTAAAAACTTTTGCCATCACAGGTTTATGTCAATCTACACCAGAGGAGGACCACTCCCTTCCTCTCGAGCCACTTCCTGTGCGCCTTCGCCAAGTCCAACCGTTGGAGCCCTCAAGAAGACAGAGCAGCTTGCCCGAGTATCATCCGCCTTTGCTGCAATGGACACAACAGAGGATGTTGCCATCGGACAGGATCCTCGGATCCCCGATTTCTTCCATACCCATACCCCAAGTTGTCTGGCCCCCGTCACCCGTATTTCTTATGTGGCCTTGTTTGCAGCATGGAGGGCTGCATACGATGAGAACCCAGATCTTGCTGTTACGCGAAGCGTACCAAGAGGGGACTCGTTCAACAGGGATACTCCACAGGCGATGCTCACGAAGAGACCGACGTCTGGGGAGCTGCGAGGATAACGAGTTACTAAGACGAGGGAGTCTCAGGGAGACTAACAGGGATGCCCAGGGGCACTGGGTCTTTAGACGAGGATGCCTAGGGTTACTAGGTCTTTGGACGAGGAGGGAAGCGTCGACACAAAGTCACACTTGGGGACGAGGACAAGGACTTAAGGGTGGAAGCTGGACTTCCAGGGGATTCAAGAATGTATGCTTGTTAAGCGTAGATCAAGAATGGGGAAATACAGGCGATGCAGTATAGGTTTAAATAAAGGGAAACACGCGCACGGACCAGGCTGACTAAGGTAATAGAAACGGATGGAAGTGAATGGAATACTCGTCGTCATGAGAGAGACGACTGCGGAGGAAGATAAGTCCATGTAAGGGAACTAAGGGAGCAAGTAGGTGATGATAATATCGGAGGGGTCGGCGAGGATTAGTGAAGCAGAAGAGATGGAAGCCGACCTACCGCGCCACGTGCAAGTGACGAGTCGAGACGTAACAAGGTAAATAGAGCGATAAAGAGGGAAAAACGTAACACAAATGAAGAAGGGTTACATAAGACCTTCTAAATCCCCACAAACCTCACCCGTGTTCTTCATGCCAAAGAAAGATGGCAAGAAAAGAATGGTACAGGATTACCGTTACTTAAACGAGCACATGGTCAAAAATAATTATCCCCTCCTCCTAATCTCCCAACTTGTTGACAAGCTCAAGGGAGTTAAATTACTTACGAAGATGGATCTTAGATGGGGCTATAACAATGTCCGGATCAAGGAAGGTGATGAATGGAAAGCCGCCTTTGTTTGTTATCGCAGAGCATACGAACCCCTCGTGATGTACTTCGGATTATGCAATTCTCCCTCTACCTTCCAAGCGATGATGAATGAAATCTTTGCTGATATGGAAGACATCGTCATTGTCTATATTGATGACATTTTAATATTCACAAAAACAGACAACCAAGAAGAACACGATAGAATCGTAAAAGAAGTTCTCAAGCGTTTACAAGAAAATGATTTTTATGTAAAACCAGAAAAATGTTTCTTTAAAGTCAATGAGGTAGATTTCCTCAGCATGATTGTCAGCAAGGACGGCATCAAAATGGATCAGTCAAAGGTAGAAGCCATTTTGAAATGGCCTACACTCACGAGTGTCAAAGGAGTTAGAAGCTTCTTAGGGTTGGCGAACTTCTACCGGAGGTTCATAAAAGATTACGCGCAAGTCGCACATCCAATGAACGATCTTCTAAAGAAGGATCTTGTCTTCGAATGGAAAGAAGAACAACAACACACATTTGACACACTTAAAGAAGCTTTCACAACAGCTCCCGTCTTGGCATTCCCAGACAATGACTGTCAATTTCGGTTAGAAACTGACGCCTCGGACTACACCACAGGGGCAGTCCTATCTATTTTGAAGGAAGACAAATGGCACCCAGTTGCCTACCACTCTCACAGCATGTCACCCGCAGAGCAGAACTATCCCATCTATGATAAAGAAATGTTATCTATTATCCGATCTCTAGAGATCTGGAGACATTATCTGGAAGGAGCTAAACTCCAATTTGAAATTTGGAATGATCATGCAAACCTCCAGTATTTTATGAAATCTCAGGACTTGAACTGCCGACAAGCGAGATGGGCGCAGTACCTCTCCCAGTTCGATTATGTATTCATTTACAAGCCTGGTGCCACAAACACTAAAGCCGATGCTCTCTCTCGAAGAGAAGATCACACGCAGGACATAGAAGATGATAACAAGGGTATTGTTATGATTCCACCAGAATGTATCTGAGCTTTGCAAGAAGCGGTTATGATTCGTGATGAAGGCAAACAATTTACAAAACTCATAAAAACAGCCATGGCTCTCCTCAAAGAAGGTCACGTAAAAGAACTTATGACAAAGTTCGGAGCATGCCAAGAAGATGGCTTCATTAAAAAGGAAGATCGTATTTATGTTCCAGATCATCAAGCACTTCATTTAAAAATAGTAAAAGCATGCCACGACTCACCCGTCACTGGTCACCCAGGCTATGAGAAAACCATCGAGCTCCTAAGTCGGAGTTATTGGTGGAACTCAATGACCTCTTTTGTAAAAGAATATGTCTCGTGTTGCGATCGATGTGCACGCATGAAGGGCACAAACTGAAACAACCCAAAAAGCTTGTGGCTCAAAGGTTGCACTAGAACACTTAGACTTGGAGAGGGAAAGGAGTAAGAGACTACTCTGATCTTTGAGGGGAAAAGACCAAGAGAACTAGACTGGAGTTCTCTGGCCGTCTATTGAGGTCTTATATACTACATGGTTGTGTACACCTGTGTACGTCTAATCTACGATATAGTAGGGCATGTGCATAAGGCATGGTGTGGAAACATAGC